>JAIUZE010000793.1:0-52493 GCA_022085475.1 Heliosperma pusillum | reverse complement strand
CAAAGAGACTAGATTCATCAAATATGACATGTACACTTTCCTCAATCAACATAGTCCTCTTGTTGTAAACTTTATAGGCCTTGCTATGATTAGAATAGCCAATAAAAACCGCTTCATCGCTACGTGGATCAAATTTACCCAAATTATTTTTACCATTGTTGTGAACAAAACATTTGCTACCAAAGCATCTAAAGTATGAGATGTTGGACTTTCTTCCACGTAGTAATTCATATGGTGTTTTATTGAGTAGACTTCTTACCATGACTCGATTATGAATATAGCAAGCGGTGTTTACCGCTTCGGCCCAAAAGTTTCGAGGAAGCTTACTACACAACAACATGGTTCTAGCCATGCCTTCAAGAGTTCTATTCATGCGTTCAACAACGCCATTTTGTTGAGGAGTTCTTGGGGCGGAGAAATTATGATCAACACCGTTGTCATCACAATAAGCACCAAATGATGAGTTTTCAAATTCGGTTCCATGATCGGTTCGAATGGAAACAAGTTTTAAATCAAGTTTGTTTTGAATCTTTTTCAACCAAATTAAAAACTCATCAAATGCCTCATCTTTGGAACTCAAGAACAATGCCCAAACAAATCTACTATAATCATCAACAATGACACACACATAGCGACTCCCTACTCTACTACGTGTTCTCATGGGTCCACATAAATCAATGTGCAAGAGTTGTAGTGGACGAGAGGTACTCACAACCTTTTTCGATTTGAAGGAACTTCTAACATGTTTGCATTTAGCACATTCATCACAAATTTTATCAAGATCAAATTTTATGTTATGAAATCCTTCAACCAAGTCAAGTCTCTTGAGAGTATTGAGAGTCTTAGTACTTACATGTCCAAATCGTTTATGCCACAACCAAGGATCATTTTTCATTACACTCATACAAGACATAGTATGTCCGGATAAAGTGTTTAAATCGGTTAGGTAGACGTCTTTCACTCGTCTACCTTCAAGTATTACCTCATGGGTTGTGGCATCAATGATTCAACAAAGACTAGCACTAAATTCGACCAAGTTACCACGGTCACATAATTGAGAGATGCTAAGGAGATTATGCTTCAAACCTTTGACAAGCCGCACATTGTCGACACAAAGTAACGATGACTTACCAACCTGCCCAATGCCTATTACTTCACCTTTCTTGTTGTCACCAAACGTTACCGTGCCACCATCATAAGCTTCAAGTGAGAGAAATTGGCTTTTGTCTCCCGTCATGTGACGAGAACATCCACTATCCAAGTACCAATTGCGGCCGCCTCTCACCAAGCCCTACAAGAGATTAGACTTTAAGTTTAGGAACCCAAATCATTTTGGGTCCCTTCTTACCACCAACTTGCTTAAGGAGATCTTTCCGAATCCATATTTGCTTAACAACTTTAATATTTCTTTCAATGTCATTATGTCTCTTTTTGCAAGCATTAAAGACATGACCAGTTTTTCCACAATAGTTGCAAATAATGTATTCAGGAAGACCAACATACTTCCTTCTCCGGAAGTCAGTTTTGCTAGGATCTGGTTTTTGAATGTAACAGTGCGACTGACTGTTCCATTTAAAACCCAGACCAGCCACTCTATCACACCTCTTGGATTGACTAGTGAGAAAATTCAAGACATTTTGACTTCCTTCCCATTTTTTCGACACATGTTTAGCGTCATTAAGATCCTTGCCAAGTTTCTCAATTTTAGCCAAAAGCAACTTGTTCTTTTCCTGGGAAATGTCCAAATCATTTTTCATCACAACAAATTTAGATTTTAAGTTAATGATGGTGTTGATTTTTTGTTCAATGTCAATCTTAAGGTTGGAGATGCAAAAGTTCAATTGAGTGACCTTAGGGTCGGAGGAGCAATTCTTGTTTTTTTCATGTTGTATGTTAACAAGTTTCTCATGAAGGATTCTAATTTCCCCTTTGAAGGCATTGAGATCAACCTTGAGTCGATCATTCTCAGTGGTTAAAGTTTTGACAAGATCAGGAGAGGAAGAGCTTTGCTTTTCAATGTCAGAGGCAACAGACAGACAGAGGGATTGTGACTTTCAGACTTTCAACTTTTTCTTCAAGGTCGACAACTTCAGTTTTAGACAACTCAAGATCTTTGAAGAGATCATCACGCTCCTTTGAGATTTTTGAGATTTGGAAGACTAGGGAGGTGTTAATCTCTTCAAGATCAGAGGGGGTAGAGTTAGAGCTAGAGGTTTTAAGGAGATCAAGTTCATTAGTCAGATTTCTGTTTAATTTCCTTAATCTCTTAAATTCAGTCTCAACTTCAGAGGTAACAGTCACTGTGTCTGTATCATTCAATTCCTGTTTTAGAAGAACGTTTTCTTGAGCAATCTCCTCTATTTGATCTTGCATGACATCAAGTTTCTCGGTTTGGTTACGACACTTATCAAACAACTTATCAAGCAACTTACACACCTTGTCCTTGGAATAAGTTCTAACCTTAGCCTTAAGATATTTTACCTCATTGTCGGACTCGGAATCGGATTCATCCGGATGTGCCATAAGACACCTAAGAGACGCACTCCTAGCAAGTTTATGTGTTTTATTTTTGAGATTGTTTGTCAAACACATTTTAGCATCTAGTTGCTCCTCGATGGGTTCATCGTCCTCGGAGTCGGACATGCCCCAAATGGCGGACATTACTTTATGCTTGAGTTCTCTCTTAGCCGTGTCTCTTCTATCCTTAGATTTGATGTCATTCCATTTTGGGCATTCTTTAATTAAGTGACCTTTGTCACCACATTTGAAACATCCCATAGCGGAATTCGGTCGTCTCTTAGGAAATCGTTTTCTAGCATGGTTCACTTTGAAATTTTTGAATCCTTGGCCATTGACCATCCCAACAAGGTTTCTTGAGAACATGGCAAATTCATCTTCCTCTTCTCCTTCCTCATCACTTGAGGTGGATTTAAGAGCAAGTCCTTTTCCCTTTGAGGTCTCACAAGGAGCATTGTCGAGATTTAACTCGTGTGCAATTAGGGACCCCATTAGTTCATGAAAGGTTAATGTGGTTAGGTCTCTAGCCTCTTCAATAGCGGTGACTTTTGGTTGCCATTTAGCGGTAAGACTACGAAGAATTTTTCGAATGATGTCCTCGGACTCGAAAGTTCTTCCTAGACTTTTAAGCTCATTAATAATGCTAGAAAAACGAGAGGCTAAACTATTGATGGACTCGTCCTTCAACATATGGAACATCTCATATTTTTTTATGAGAAGGTCTATACGTTGTTTCTTAACTTGTATGGTTCCCTCGTGTGCAAGTTCAAGGACGTCCCATATTTGCTTAGCCGTCGTACAACCGGATATACGACTCACTTCCTCCTCACCAACACATCGTTGAAGAATAGTCATGGCTTTGGAATTTTTCTCGACCAATTTAAAATCATTTTCATTGTAATCTCTTTCGAGTTTAACGATAGAATATCCCGTCATCATGTCCTTATCTTCAACAATGAGTGGTCCATCCTTGATGATTCTCCAACATTGGTAATCAATACTTTTGATGTAGTGTTCCATTTTGAGTTTCCACCATCCAAAATTCTCACCGGTAAAGACCGGGATCTTGGAGTACTTTGAGGAATCCATAGGCCTAGAATCAAACTCAAAGGCGATTAGCCTCGATCAAGAGCACGAGGCTCTGATACCAATTGAAGGGTTTGGATTCCAAGTACCTAAGAGGGGGAGGGGGTGAATTAGGTACCACTTTTAAAATTTCAACTTAATCTTTATTGTTTAAAGAAAGTTGATGGAGTTAAGAAGAGTAAATGGATACACTAAAGGAACAAAGTTATCAAGAGTGAATAGCTAAAGTAATAAGTTGCTGTAAAGAGAATGTCACAGTGAGTCTGACTGTTACTTTGTTCGTTTTAGCAGATGAAGTAAAGGCTACAATACGAAAGTAACAGTATTCGAGACTGTTGCACTAGACAGAAATGCGAAATACACAAGTAAAGAAGAGTGCAACGGAAATTGAACAAACAACAAAAATAACACAGGAGTTTTGAATTGGTTCAGCCATTTTGAAAGGCCTACATCCAATCTTCTTCTTATTGATTTCAATTAAGTAATCTACTCCGACTACCTAAGACCCTTACAATAAAAAGGACCAACAACCTACTCCGGTTGCGAAATGAATTCGAGACTACTCCGTCTCAAACTCGACTCTTCTTCTAAGAAAGTTACAAGATCAAATTCCCTGATTTTGTTCTTGTGGAAAGAACGAAGGCGAATTCATTAAGATCTAACTATTCTAGATAGAAGAATACAATACTTAACGCAACAGTTGTCATGTCTGTAACTTTTGAAGACTTTGAAGAAAGTTTGCAAAGATTAAAAGCTTAAGAATTTTTGAAGAAAATTTGCAAAGCAGTAAGTTTGATTTCTCTGGAAAGCCTTCAAGAAATGAGAGAGGTGAGCCCTCTATTTATAGAGGAAGAAGTGATTTAAAAAGGTTAAAGGAGAACCTTGAGAAAGTCCACTCTCAAGCATGTGGGCAAAGTGAATGTCCTTGCATAAAGTTTTCACAAGTGACAAACTGTCTCAGAGAGGTGGGCTGCTCAAGATGCAGGAAACAGTTTACTCTTGGGTGAAAGTCATAAGATGACAAACTCACATGGGAACAAGCCAAGTGTTACTTTTCTTTTTGAGAAAAAGTTTGTTTGTGCAAATGAGGAAACACACTTTCAAATGATTCCTTCTTATCACCTTCAAATCACGTTCAAAATCATTTCATGAATGGTTCAAGTAATTTTTCAAAAGCAGCAGGAAGATTTTGATTTGGAAAGTCTTTGAAAAGTTTCAGACATGTGCAACAGTCGTCCTCACTGTTACACTGGACAGGTGAGGTAACGGTCGCCAAGACTGTTGCATTTGTAAGTATAATACTCTTCTACCTTTACAAAAGACGACTCTTTACAAGACGATTCTTCTTGGGCATTTCAACTCTTCATCTACTCTTGCTTGGAGATTTGTCTTGCTTGGAGACTCAAGATTTCCTGAAAGCTTAACTAAGAAGTATACATTAGTTAGGCTTGTCATCATCAATCAAACTAGCTCAACAACCACCTATTCAGTCTCCTTTTCCTTTCTTGTGTTTCCCTTTGCCTTGCTCCTCTTTATTGATATATCGTGGGCTGTTATATCTTTGATGTGCCGGTTTCATGTAAACGTCTATTTATTGCCACTTTTTGCAACTGACTTTATGTATAAGGAGATAGAAGTACTACCGGTTATGCTAACTTCCAATAGGCTCTAGTCGGATAACTATGATATCTACGTATCATTACTTCTGAAATTTGTTCATGATCCAACATGCTTGTGGTTGGATTGCTGTTTTTCAATTACGTATGTCATATGGTAAGACATTTAGTATTTTCAATGTAGGAACTACTAGACTTAAAATGTTGATATTTGAAGAGAAAAAGCTAGTTGTTTGTTGTGCCGCAACCAAAAGTTTTTACTCACCCTTGAGAGTCTGATCGGAATGGTAATGTGCATTCTTTAACTACAAAGTTGTTTGACTTTCAGGTTCCAGCGCGATGGCTTCTATCTCGACACATGGTCTTGAATGAATTCTTGAAGGTTTTTCCACAATCCCCTTGTTAGTTTTAATGGTCGGTCCGAACTCTTTAAGAGGGCGTCAGTCTACATTTAATCAAAAATTCTACTGATTTATTTATTATACTTACATTCGTCTATTATTCATTTGGAAGTCTTCTTGTGCACAATGCTTTATGTTTTTCTATGTCATGCAATTACCTTTCACGAATTGTCAAATTGCTATCTTAATGGACCTATTCTTTGGGATGCCTTTGAGGTCGAAAAGGTATACTTGATCATGATTGGGTGGAGCTAAATAATATGCGTAGACATGTTGGTTGTTTAATCGTCTGTTGCTGCTGCTTATCGCTTGATCGTAAATCTCTTTTTAAATCTTTTGATCTTAGGTCATAATGAAGGCCTAATAGCAGCAATAAATTTTAAGACATAACTGGTATTACTTTTGTGGATGAAGGTATTATATTGTTCATAACATAACTACTAGTAGTTGCTTCATTGAGGCATAATAGGCCCAACACTTTTGTACCGTACTGCTCGTGCTAATAGAGTAACTATCTTTTTATAAGTGCCTATGGCAGCTCTCGTTGATAGCTTAGATCATGAAACAAGAATATTTACTTCTTTTTTTTCCGCTAACAGATTGCATTGAATTGAGTTTATAAGTAAGCTATTACTGTCTGATTTGTTACTTAAAGGTGTATTTATTCATGTGATTGTGATATTCTTTTTAATATGCAGATAAACTGTCAAAGAAGTGACGATGCTTATAGAAGAAATGATCCGCATTGATTAACAAAAACCGAGGGGTGAGCATCTTTTTTTGTGCAAATAGTTCAAGAAATATGGTTCCAGTTACTAAGGCAGAGCAGAACACAACCGTCGATGCTGCTGCTGCTTGGATGTATTATTTTAAATAAGGCTTTGATGGCCTTATATGGCTGTAGCTTCATTAACCCTCTCCGTTGTCGCTACCTTAGAAAATTATGTAGTTTTATCATATTATCAAGTGTAAATTATTATAGAGTATTTAGTTAAATCCTATCAGTTATAGATTGCATTTTCTTTTAAAACATTTGTAATTACATTTTCTTTAGCACATTTATAATATTTTTAGATCATGTATGACGTTAAAGTTTGATTCATATATATTTAGAATTTTTAGTTTTAAACAATAGTTTATGATTGCTTTTTAAAGGCACCTCGAATATTTTTTTTTTTATAAAAAAATTATCTATTTGCGGCTCCTTTTTAAAAAAAAAGAGCCGCAAATAGAAGGTCCTATTTGCGGCGTTTTTTTTAAAAAAACGCCGCAAATAAGGCCCTTATTTGCGGCATTTTTTAGGAGCCGCAAATGATATTTTTATTTGCGGCCCCCTTATTTGCTGCTACACCAAAAATGCCTCAAATAGCCTAAGTTTTGGAGCCGCAAATGATGTTTTTTCTACTAGTGCTTCCATCCCTATCCAGGAGAGCAGACCCGTGGAGGAGCAATACCCGGAGGTAGTTTCTTTGGTCCCGCTTCTGGTGTTCCTAGCCCTTTTGCAGAAACAAAAGGACTGGTAGAACAGCAGCTCTAGGAGGTAAGGGACATGATCAACAAGATACCCGGGATGCCACGTCCCATGGAGAAAGCTGCACCTGAGAGCTATGCAGACTCTTCTTTCGTGGACATCATCGCTCTTATAAACGTGCCCAAGGGATTCAAACCACCTACCATGACGCTGTATGATGGAACGGATGACCCGTTGGACCACATCAACCAGTACAAAAAGAAGATGATGGTAGTCATCGTAACGGGTCCTTTGATGGAAGCATGCATGTGCAAGGAGTTTGGATCTACTCTGTCAAGAGCCGCCCTCCTGTGGTTCGTGAGCCTGCCGAACAGAACCATTGGAGCATTTGCCGATCTGGCAGACCTGTTCACCCAGCAGTTTGCTAGTAGTAGGAAACCGGAGGAGCAAACCAGTGACCTGAACATAGTAACCCAGAAGTTCGACGAGTCCACTCGAGACTTCTTGAATAAGTTTAATAAAAAGAAAGTGTCAATCCCAAGATGCGGTATCGCCACAGCGATTGAAGCATTCCGTTAGGGCCTCCGCCAGGATTCAGATCTGTACATGGACCTTACCAAGTACCCATGTATTACCTTTGAAGATGTGCAATATAAGACTATGGCAGCAATCCAGCTGCAGGAAGACTCAGAATCCGGAAGGACCATCTATGACGCCGACAGAAGTACCTGGAAAGCAGTGGCTAACAAAAGAAGCGAAAGGTCAAAGCAATACAGTAGACCTACTGTCAACAAAGTCTTCGAAGGAACGGACTAGAGGGTTCTTTACAAGCATGACATGCATACTCAAAGTTCTGATGGAACTAGAAGGAAAAGTAAGGTGGCCCAGGAAAGCAGTAGAAGACAAAGGTTCTGACAAGAGGGAGCAGAGCAGGAAATGTGACTTCTATGATGACGTCGGCCACAACACTAAAGATTGTGTAGCACTACACAAAGAGGTTAAACATCTCTACGGAGCAGGGTACCTCGACAACCTCATTTCTAAAGGAAGCAGGTCTGATAAAGTAAACGCAATAGATTAGGTGCTACCTTCTCCACCCCCTCTCTATAGTAGAATTGTTAATGTCATCACAGGTGGATCTGAGTTGTGTGGGTTGACCTACTCAGCAGCCAAGAGACACGCCACAGAGACAAAGGGAGACAAACGTGAGTCCTCCTGCAGGGTAAGCAGAGTAGATCTTTCAGCAGACTCCTTCGATAAGACAGGCGCACGGGGTGTGGAGGAACAACATCACGATGCACTGGTCATCTCCTTATCAATATGGAATTGTTTAGTGAAGAAGATCCTGGTAGATACAGGAAGTTCAGTGAACCTCCTCATGTTGAGTGCCCTCATGAATATGGGACTTAAGGTGAAGGATCTAACCAGCAGAGCCGTCCCTCTAGTAGGATTCAGTGGTGAAACCACGAGATCGCTAGGGGAAATAGTTTTTCCTAATTTTGCTGGTGGAATTAATAAACAAATAAGATATTTGGTTATTGATTGTCCATCTACTTATAATGTTATCCTTGGCAGGCCCTGGATTCATGAAATGAAAGTTATCCCCTCAACGTATCACCAATGCCTAAAATTCCCAACCCCATGGGGAGTACAAGAGATATGAGGAGATCAAGAGGAGGCTAGAGGCTGTTATAAGGATGCACTAAAGTCAACCACCAGCCTGCCAACATAGCAATTACAGAGCCATCATGTCCATGAAAATTATGTGGAACCACCACAAGAGGAACTTGATAAAGTCATCTTGGACATGCTGCATCCAGAGCAGGCTGTGTTGGTAAGATCAGATTGTACCGAGCAAATTCGCCAAGAACTACTCCAGCTACTCAGGAGGAACGCAGACTGCTTCGCCTGGTCACACGACGACATGGTGAGTATAGACCCCAATGTAATAACCCATCGTCTGAGTGTCGACCCAAGCTATAGGCCTGTCCAGCAGAGGAGAATAAAGTTTGCCCCAAAGACGAACAAAATCATCAACAAAGAAGTAGATAACCTGCTAGAAGCAGACAAGGTCCGGGAAGTCAAGTACCCAAAGTGGTTGTCCAATGTAGTGGTGGTCCCAAAGAAGAAGAACAAGTGGAGGGTATGTGTGGACTTCGTAGACCTGAACAAGGCGTGCCTAAAAGACCCATTCCCCCTGCCACAAATTGACGCCATGGTTGACGGCACAACAAGTCATGAGATGCTAACCTTTCTAGATGTCTGGAGAGGGTACAACCAGATAAAGATGCACCCTGCAGACCACGAGAAGACATCATTCCAGTCAGAGTGGGGCCTGTATTGTTACAATGTGATGCCTTTAGGACTAAAAAACGCGGGGTCTACCTATCAAAGGCTTGTAAACAAGATGTTCAAGAAACAAATAGGGAGTACCATGGAGGTCTACATTGACGATATGGTGGTAAAATAAAAATAGGCTGTGGATCACACAAAGCACCTGGAAGAAACATTCAGTACACTCAGGGAGTACAAAATAAAATTGAACCCCCTGAAGTGCACTTTTGTAGTGTCCTCAAAAATATTCTTGGGACATCTGGTGACCTAGAGAGGTATAGAGGCCATCACTGAACAAATTCGAGCAATACTACAACTGGAGTCCCCCCAGAAGCCAAAGGACGTGCATCGATTAAAAGGGAGAGTGGTTGCGCTGATCCGGTTCATTTCGCGATCTTCAGACAAGTGCAGACGCTTCTACGAAAAATTTTGAGCAAGAACCAAAGATTTGAATGGACAGAGAAGCATAAAGAAGCATCCCAGAATCTGAAGCACTGCCTCAGCAATCCACCTTTTCTCTCGAAATCACAGCCTAAGGAGCCGCTCTACCTGTACCTATCAGTAACAGAGGCAACAGTCAGCGCGGTATTGTTACGAGAACAAGATGGAGCGCAACATCAAGTATACTATGTCACTAAGTTGCATCTTACAAACTGCGCCCTTGTAGAGACTAGGTACACATCACTCAAAAAACTTGTATTAGCATTGGTAGTTGCATCTTACAAACTGCCCCCTACTTTGAAACGCACCCAATCTCCGTAGTGACTAGCCACCACCTAAAGGCGGTACTAAGAAAACCTGAATTGTCGGGTAGAAAGGCCAAGTGGTCTATCCACCTCAGAGGCTTTGACCTGAAGTTTGAGCCGTGAACTTCTGTTAAGTCGCAAGCTCTAGAAAACTTTGTATCAGACTTTAGCCAAAACCAAAAGTTACATGCGGATCAGGAAGAACTAACCCTAGAGGGGGGCAGAGAACAATATACAATGGTTACTGCATATAGACGGTGCCTCAAACATGAGGGGCACAGGAGTAGGGATAGAGCTGAGGTCTCCTCGAGGGGATCTGATAGTTTAGGCTATACGATGCGAATTCAGGGCCACCAACAATGAAGCCGAGTATGAGGCCTTCATAATGGGACTACAGCTAGCACTAGACTTGGGGATACAGAATATCTCATTTTGTAGTGACTCACAAATGATTGTGAACCATGTGAACGATGAATACACCGCCAGAGATTCTAAGATATCTTCCTACTTGAAGGTGGCCAAAGAGTTGGCACTCAAGTTCCAGTTGTTCTTAATAAGCATCACATAACCTCTGGAAGAGGCACAACCAGACTGGAGGAAACAATTACAGGTTTAGCTGGAACATGACATCCTTCCTACGGATAGGAAAAAGGTAAGAATTTTTAGAATTCCTGCCTCTCGTTTTTTACTAATTGATGGTATTGTTCAGAAAGTCCCTAGCAGGGCCCTACTTACGATTCCTTGGACTGGAGGAGGCTGAAGCTGTCTTGCATGACCTCCACACTAAAGAATGTGGAAATCATGCAAGGGGAAGAAACCTCTCAAAAAAAGCACTTCGACAAGGGTATTTCTGGCCCACAATGCGCAAGGATGCCATGGAGTATGCCAAGAAATGCGATGCATGCCAGAGGCACGTTGTGGTCACCCATCAACCTGCAAAACTCCTACACTGAGTCATCTCGTCATGGCTTTACATGAAGTGGGAAATGGATTTTGTGGGAAAGCTACCCAGACCTCCAGGTCTACAAAGTATGGATCGAGGCGAAATCATTTTCAATTGTAACGGAGAAGCAGGTCATATCATTCATCACGCGAACATCATCTCCAGATTTGTAATTCCATCAGAGATAGTCTGCAACACGTGTCTCAGTTCATCTCCAAAAAAACAGAAGCCTTCTACTCCAGGTGGAATATAGCATTGCATAAGTCTACCCCCATGAACCCCCATTCTAATGGACATGCATAGTCTAGCAACAAAATTGTGATCGACAATCTAAAAAGAAGATCGGAAGAATCTGGGTGCAGATGGGCAGAAGAACTTCCTCTGGTCCTCTGGTCTAACAGAAATACCCCAAAGGTAGCCACTGGACAGACACCTTTCAGTTTGGTCTTTGGAGCGGAGACGAGAATCTCCACTGAGATGCGACTACCCACGCATAGATATGGGTGTATAAATGAACAAAAGAACGAGGTGAAAATGGCTAGCAGCATGGATACATTAGATGAACTAAGAGCCAGCGCGCAAGTTAGGATGGCCTCCTACAAGAAAATGGTGGCAAGGAGTTACAGCAAGAATGTCAAGATAAGGGTTCTGCAGATAGGGGGCCTGGTACTCAGAAAAGTCTTCCAGAACACCAAGAACTAGCAGGCTGCGAAGTTTGCCTACAACTGGGAGAGACCTTATCAGGTGGAAAGCATTGTAGGCAACGGAGCATACAGATTGATGACTATGAAAGGGGAAATCATATCCAAACCCTGGAACATAATCCACCTCAAAAGATACCACATTTGAAGTAATCGGTGTTCAAACACCCCTAGGTATGACAAATTGACATCCTTCGCAGCCAAACAAACCAAACACTTTGTAAATACAAAAAAAATTTCCTTTCAAATAAGTTCTCAAATAACTTTGCAAACAAGTTATCAAAACAATACAATAAAACTTTGACATAAGACTTTCAAAATTATTTTTAAAAAAAAATTCGTTCAGATATTCAAAATGTTTCACTGCCCACTACCCTCCTCACTGAAGAAGCCCTACTAACCTTGGAAGGCAGTTTGCCATACCCAGACAAGCGGAAACCTCTTCCACATGTACAAACAGTGTGCGAGTGACGAATAAAGGGTCAGTCCCTGCTCTACCACCACAGACACCTTCACATAGTGTGGCGCACATATATAAGGACAAAAGACTCCAGAACCACCGTCTACCGACAATGTCGGCCCACAAACAGAAGCACATAAAAGGCGAACTACACACAGTAAGTACTAAAACAAACTAAGCATTCATTCAAAATAAAAACAAAGTACGCTCGCCCAAGGCGAGCCAAAATTGTCTTAAAACCTACAAAAAGAAACAAGAAATTCAAACAAAAGCAAAAACTACTGACATCTAAAATATTAGGCAAAAGCCTTCAGACTTGGTGCCTGCTCTGGACCAGGCGGGGCCTCCTCAACATGAGCATCATCCTCCTCCTCTTTTGAGTCCTCCACGTCATTTACGAAGCTCAGGTCCGGCTTGGTGGGAAAGGCCTCAGCAAATTGCCTTTCTTCCTCCTCCAAATCCTAGGTGGTGTAAGCCCTAGCCTGGAACTCGCTCAGGCGCTGCACTTTAGACTCCCAGGTCGCATACACCACCGCGTGAGAGAGGTCTTTCTTCAAGGACAAGAGTTGACCCTCACTTACCTTCACCTGGCCCTTCGATGCCTTCAGCTGGTCCTCAGCTTTCTTCAGACCGACGGAGAGGGCGAAATTTACCTTCTGCGTCCGGGCAAGTTGGTCCTGATCCAACTTCTCCCTAGAGACCACCTCAGCTAGTTGGGCTTCCAAAGCAACGCACCTATCATTCGCATCATTCACCTCCCTAACCATTCGGATATGCTCCAAGCTATCAAAAAGGGACCTTTGGAAGACCTGCAACAGGAAAAACAAAAATAGAATAAGAAGCTTTCTCAGGGGTACAAAGACAAGACTTATAATGTCAGATCCACGCACATCAAAAGCATGCTCTTCAGTCTCATCAAAAACTGCAGGAACTGGGGTAGAGCTGAGGGAGTACTGGGCTCAGGCAACAAAAATTAGCCCATCAGCGGCCATGCAGGGACACCGTCTCGGCTACCATACCCAGGAGTGATCCACAACACGGTGGAAGATTGAGTAGGAGCATGGCGAGGTGCCATTGTGGCCAAGGGAGTCACAGAGATAGGCACTGTCTCTGGAGGGGCAGTAGCTTTCTTTTTCGAAAGACGGTTGGAAGAGCTTCGATCCATCTTCATCTTCGTTTTCGCCAACAGTTGATCCACAACTAAAAGAAAAGAGAAAATCAAGAAAAAGCCCTAAAACAGTACTCACAGACCAACAATGGAGAGACTAACCAAATGACATTTTCTCACCCGCAGCACTTTCAAACTCTCCGGCCTCCACTTCTTTCACAGACACAGATTCTCCAAGTTCAAAAGTACCCTGAGGAGTAGTATAAGAATGGAGACTAAGGAGCCCACGTTACTTCCTCTTTTCGGCAAGGTTGCCAAGTAATCTCCGCGCGGCAGAATCATCAGGAGAGGGTTGAGGTTGATTAAAACCTGCACAAAAAAGTCAGTAAGCATGGTGAGACCATCAAATAAGCAAAAATAGAAGACAAGGGAGTACCTTCAGAGGAACGCCACTTGTCGCGCAGATATTCAGGTAAAGGGACAATGGAGTCAATTTTGACAAAGATAAAGAAGCGGTACCACCCCCCATCTTTCACCTTAACATGCATGACAACGTTCGGAAATCTATTATCAACGTGCGAAGGGTCATCTGGTCATGGCCCAATGAATGATACATGTACATATGGGTCAGGTCAGCAAGACCCAGACCCAGACCATGATCCTCATTCAGAGGACAAAGAGAGATTAGCACTCTCCAGGCATATGGCCAAACTTAGCAGGCTGCCAAGCCATTGAAGTTCAAGAACTCATGGACCAAGTCTGGAAAAGGGAACATCAGACCCAGAGCGAAGGGATACACGTACCGGCATGCCCACCCAGGACGATAGGCATCAACCCTTTCACCCGGTAAGGGGACATGAACCATTACATCATTAGGCAGGGAAAATCGAGACCGTATTAAAGGAAGATTCTCCTGCGTAAAAGTGGAGTCACAAGCATGCACCGACGTTAGGGTCCCTGAAGATAGAAACTCCTCAGCATCAGCACCGGCAAAGGAGGACGAGGGAATCTGGCGAGTAGTTTTGCGCCCATGATGAAAAGAAACAGAAAATAAAACAAGGGAGAAGATAGTACCTAGGAAAAGGAATTGAGCGGAAAGAGTGAAAACGATGAATTAAAGTAGGGAGGGGTTGTATTTAAAAAGGAGAAGTAGTAGTTGAGGAGAGTTATGGCAGGGTGGCGAACGTGTTGATGGGACGTGGGTTAGACAGCTGATGGGACGCATGTAGCAGTTAAGAGCAGAGAAACCCTCATCCCTACACGTGTCGCGAGATGAGACTTTCTAGGGGCAGTTGTTGGGGTCAAAATATCATCACACAGATTGATGACGTGGCGTGGCATGATAGGGCAGGAAAAGAGCACACGGATTAAAGGCCAGGGCAAGATCAGCGGACTAGATTAAAAGTAACAAACACACACCATGCAAGAGTTATATTTACCAAGTCAATAACAACTTCCACAAAAGGTGGACCATCAGAGGAGATCCCGGAGGAGGGAAAAAGAGACGTTAAGGCTTCAAACATGCATTATAAAAGGGAGGCATGAAGTAGAAGCAAGGGGACATCATCATCATTCACTCTCGATTACAATCACTAAGCAGCTTATCAACTCTTTACCCCAAGTTCCTCATAATTTATCTTTTTTACGTCCAAATACAGTGTACCCCCAGAGCAAGTACCTTTATATTTTAGTGCATATATTTGGAGGGATTCCGACTCCCCCCGCGGTTTTTCCCACATTTGATTTTCTGCGTCACCAAATTCTAGTGTCGTTCTTATTCTTGCGTATTTGCTTTCATTTGTTCTTCATTTTGCAGTAGTAGAATAGCCACTTTAATCCACCTAACATAATAATACGTAATTAGAAAGTTTTTACCAAAACAAGAAGATACCTTGCTACGTAACACCACTGGCAAAATAAGATGAGACGAAATATACCTTTGCTCTTCTGAATTCTGAATGGCGATTAAACGAAAAAGACGACGGTGTTTTGATGAGCATGAAGGTTCTTGTTTATATATAGGCATGGGTTTATTCTAACCCTAGTTGTAAAAATAAGCGAGTGGCCTAAGGAATAAAAAGGCAGAAATAAGGAAACTTCACAATTGGTAATATTTTGTGTCCTGAGTAGTTCACACCTCACAAGGACTTCAATTCCACATGTGTCACATGTGTTTGGCTAACGAGATAAAGTTTGGGTTTCCCTTATGAATTTGAAGCCTGGTCATATAAGTGGGTTGTCTTTAATTTGCTGTGTGTAGTTGGGATGGAACAAAGTCGGTGAGTCAAAGTCGTATGCTCTAAAGATAGATAATAAAGTCTTATTATATTAAACTATAAAGTAGAGGTAAGTCCATTGTTGAATCTGCAGGGAAGCCTATACAATTAATGTGTAAATAATATAGAGTAAAGTAACAATAAGAAAGGGGTTTTTGGGATTGATTAACTAGTGACTACTAGAAATAAGTAAATAAGATAAATTCAAATGATTAAAAGTCCCGAGTCAACGTTTATCCACTAACTAATTAACAACTAATCATCGACCACTAATCCCAAATTATCCCTTGAGTATCCCGTTGTAAAACAAGAGTTCTAATTGTTCCTCTGATAATATTACTCAGTTCGAAACGCGAGACTAAGCAACCTAATTAATGAATAATCTAATCCAAGCGTCTAGGTTTAATTCACTAACAGCATCAACGAATAGAACAATCAACGGAAATAACGACCTTTAACACACGCGGTTATCGGTTTGAATTATATATTTATTCCCCCTTTTACCCAACTACGATGAAACGCATACAAATAATTGGATTAAAGGTTGCAACTTTATCTCATGAATTGAACAATTACGGATTCAAACATAAAGAGTTGCTATAGATTGAAAGATGAAATAATTAATTGGCCAAATCAATTAAACATACAACAATCATAAGTTAAGAACGGAGAATAAATAATACTCAAGTAGTAAAATAAAGGATTAAGACGGTCTCCCAATTAATTAAATAGTAGTTTCAAATACCTTGAATCAAGAAGGGAGGATTAGTTCCTCATAGTTTTCTAAGCAAAAGATTAATTAAGGTTTTTCTTCTATGTTTAAGGATACTAATAATTATAGTATAAAACAATAATAATAAGTCTTATGTATACTAACTACCTAAAACAAAGTAACGAAATAAGGAAATAAGGTGATGCCTGAAGCTGGTGATGGCGGCTCGCCAGGCGGCTAGCCACCCTAGCCGGCTACCGAACTGCCGAAGAAGGAGTTTCTGGACTCGCATGGCGACTCGCCTGGCTAGCCTTAACTTTGCTTGCTTGGATAGCATGGCTAGTCTCCTACTCCACTTGCTTCTTCTTCTTCATACCAAAAAAGGCCTTTAGCTTCCAACTCGGGTTTCCAACTTCATCAAACTTCCAAGCTAAGCTCCAAACTAGGTCACATCCCAATCTTGCCTGGAGCGCCCTTTCGATTTTTCACTCCGTCCTTGGTCACATCCCAATCTTGCCTATCTACCTTAACCATAACATTTTCCACTACACCCCTAGGATGAACATTAGATCGATTAGCAAGTTGAACCACCACCCTAGTATTCTTTAAGGGACCAAGCTTTAATGACTCATAGACATGAAAAGGGAGGACATTTATCGAAGCCCCTAGATCTAACATGGCTCTTTCAAACCGTGTATCACCTATGGTGCAAGGTACGGTGAACACACGCGGATTACCACACTTTGGAGGGGTCTTACTCTTAAACAAAGCTGACACAAACTCACTAGCTTTACCCTTTGGCCTTTTCAAACTACGTTGCTTTTGATTTCTTTTAATTGTACAAAGTTTTTTTAAAAACTTCGCATATCTAGGAACACTTTTTATTTCTTTACCCTTTAGCTTCCAACTCGGGTTTCCGACTTCATCAAACTTCCAAGCTAAGCTCCAAACTAGGTTCCTACCTTGGCTTTCCATACCCGGAATAATTTGGTACATTTATACATTATAAGCTCGAAACAAGTACTAAACATAAACACACAATATGCCACATAAAGTACCACATTAAGCTTCTTGAAAACCACGTAATCGACCGTCTTATTATATATAAAACCCGTCTTATCAAAAGTCCATATGCAATTAGGAACTCCGTCACGTCATCTGACATTCTGACGGTATTAATTACCCAGACTACCCTGGCGATAAGTTCGCGTACATGATGACTTCCAAGTCAACAAAAAAAAATATCATTCGTCAAGTCAAATAGCGACTGAGTGACATTACAAAAAAAAATGACTGGTCGCTATCACAACAAGTTTGGGCACCCGATAATTTTCAAGTCAGACAAAAAAATATGTCATCCGCCAAGTCTAAAAGAAAGGGTGATGTATAAATTACAAACTACCTTTAAGGCGAGTGTGGGTAGGTATACTTTCATGTCAAAGGAAAATTTGCTCGAAAAATCAAATAATGACAGAGTGACGTCAAAAATTACGGAATTATCTTTACGACAAAAATTACGGAATTATCTTTACGACAAGTTGAGATATGCTGACATACAATTTAAGTAAAATGGAGCTACCCTTGTGACAAATTACGATGCTCGTCAACTTTCAAGTAAAAAAAAGGATCATTCGCCAAGTCAGATAATGACAGAATGATATTAAAAAAAATATGTGTCATCCGCTAAGTCAAATAATGACAAAGTGACGTCAAAAAGCAGAGATGAGTTGTTGTCTTCAAGAAAAGTATGGGTGCTAATCATCGACTTTCAAGTCAAGTAAACGCAAAATGGATCGAGACCCTGCCACGTCAAGACACACAAACAGCGCACGTGACAACGTCTCGAGGGGTCAATTTGTAGGCATAGAAAATTTATTAAAGTGCCGAGTAAATAAAATAAATAAATTATTTTAAGTTAATACTAAATTTTAACTTAATTTAACTAATTTGTCCCAATAAAATAAATATGGGTCGATTCGGATTGGAAAAGAAGCTATTCGAATGTCTAAACCTAGAAAGAAGCAAATTTGGGCCAAGTCTACAACTAAACCCACAATTGGGCTATGACTACCAAAGTCCACCTAAGAGAATTCAAGTTCTATAAATAGAGCTCTTCCTCATTCATATCAAGGATTGGAGAATTCAATATTGCAAAGAACGAACAAAGTATTAATTCCTACAAATCCTCTATCAAAATCATTGCAAGCCGTTAACAAGCACAACAAATCGTACCGCCTGCGCAGAAGACTCAATTACAAACCCAAACCTTCAAGAGAGATTCAAGTTATCGCGACCCTCTCAAAAAATTAAATCAACATCGTGTGAAGCAATACAAGTTGTCTACACGCGCACCCCTCACGTGTATCATATACACGTTACCCCTTACGACATATTAGAATTAGAGGATACATTAGAAATTGTACACATAACTTTCTGATATTAATAAAAATTCATTTGTCTCTTATTTTGTGTTACCATCAAGAACTTGGAACACTCAGGAAAATAAAGGTAAAAATAGAATCTTTGAATTGAAGTTACAATAATAGACGTAAATACATAAATAGAGAATTTTTTACATAAAAAATTACATATCATCTAAAAACAGACGGACTCTGAATTTGCATCGCTTTATTTTATAGATTATAGAGCAGAGTAGAGTAGGTGGTGGTGATGCAGGTTGAGCATGAACACTGGAATAAGAGCCTCAACATTTTAAATACCCTGCATAAGATATTCAATAGCGTCTCAGAGTTAATTAGCGTAATACGAACTAATATTAAGCATGCAGAAGCGACGATGTGTGTACTTACCAATGCACGCCTCTTGAAACTTGATAGGAGCTCATTAATGTCATACTGAGATTGTTTGTACGCTTCCACTTTGTTCAGTTCCTGCAAATTATCATTCATTAACAAAATGACTGAATAACATGATCCATTATACTTTCAAGTTGCATCTGTGATAGTTACCTCGAGCCAAGTAGTTAACTTGGGTCTCCCAGTTGTAATGTCATACTTCTTCAATTCTAGCAGCAGGGGCTGGAACCGTTCTATGAAAGGAGCGTATGCAATGTCTACCTGAATTTCAAATCTCAAAATAATGTTAATCCAGATGCCAGTGTACCCCTTTCCCCCGCTTTTGGATCTAGATAAGGATAACATATACGAAGCTAACTAATATAGCATACATAAAAAAAGATTCAGAGTAAGATGTTTCCGGTGAAAGAAAAATGGTTTGCCAACCGTCCACATTTTTTATATAATGTATCGGTCAATACTTAGAAACAATCTCTCTTCCCCATCCTTTACCTTGCCATAGATGGGATTATTTGGACTGATAAATTGTCAATCTAATCATTTGTCTTAAACCAGAACATAAGAACAAAACACGATCAAAGAGACAGAAAGAGTAACTATGTACTTACCGCACTGAATTGGCCAAGGAAGAAAGGTCCATCATCAAATTTTGAAAGAGCTTCTTCCAGCTTGTCAAATGCAGCTCCTACAGATAGAAGGCCAAACATTTGATTTATAATATATAAGCAACCAGAAAATTGAAAAAAAAAAAAAAAAAAAAAAATTAAAGATTGTTTCTGAGAAAAAAAAAAAAAATCATACTCATTTCAGTTTCTGAGCCTCCTTTAAGGCAACTGAAAACAGCTCCACCAAATGTGCCAGAATAGGTAAACATCTCTTCAGCAAATTCCTTTTTAGCAGGATCCTACAGTTTTTCACATTATAAAGAGATTTGATTACAACCTAAAGTTCATTACTTTGTTTGTGAAAAAAAGGTTCCACTTACATCAGGGAAAAGGGAAGGTCCCTCGAAGTGAGTATCGATATACTTCAGCAAATCGAGGCTCTCTCCCTTGACTTCATTGTTGTGTTCCAAAGCGGGCACCTATGAGCATTAATGAAAACATACATAAGCCGCCTAAAGCAAATACACAAGAACAGGCAACTTTATGCCAGCGTTCCGTGATTTTTTCTGCACAATGACTAATGTGAGTATCATAAAACAACTTATGAAACTGAATCCAGCAGAGCAGAGAGAATAGTGGCATTGCAAATTTGCAATTAAGGTCAATAACAAGGCATTGGTAATCAAAATCATTTAGGGTCAGCTAACATGATGTATTGTTTGAAAAAGTCAGTAGGAGTTCAACTGAAAAAGAAGAAATGAGAATTATCCCTCTCACTCATTCCTGATTGTATGTTGCCGTGACATCCAGAATTCGAGAATTTGAACTTAAGAGCGCCAATATGTACACATAGATATACACTCAGTAGCTCATTGAAAAGCATGCACAGAGAACTTGGTCTCCAAAAAAAAACCTTAATACAGCAACAGTCCCCTGATATTACTTGCACCAAATAGCCATAATATATAATACTCCCCGTGAAACGACAGGCATCAATATTATTTTACCGGGCAATATTTATACAAAGCAAACCAAACAAACATGTTAACCTCTTTGTTTCTAGAAACAACGAACATCAATGTTAAAATAACAAGTTAACACAGAAAGAGCGTGGCCGAAAAGAAACCACGTACAATGAAGTTTATCGGGAAAGATTTGTTCAAAGATAAAAAAATACTCCTAAGAGTCCTAATTTACAATGTATGCATCCTAAAACACTAATCCTTACATGACAGGGTTTCATGTAAGGTTATTGTGAGACATGTCACAGAATAGGTAGTAATTTTCTTCAATTGCACGAATATTATATATTTAAGGCTCAAATAACTTTGATATTACTGTTAATTTACATTCTCCTCTTGATATAAAAGCGGGTAAAAACTAAAAAGCCAATAGCAAAGGGACGTAGTATTACCATACTTCCACTGAAGAGACACGGATAGAATTCATAACATTGTGTCCAAGTGTGAGACGCACCTTAGCCGGGGGATAAACATCCTTGTACCAAGCTGGTTTATCTTCAAGATTGATGGGCACTAATTCGATCTTATCTTGCAAACCCTATAGAAATATAAGAGGGGGCGAGATTAACAAAAAAAACAAAGAACATCTCACATTACAAATATGGTGGCTACCACAGTGCCTTTATATTAGTTGCATCAATCTGCGCAGCACTCGAATAAAAACAAATACTAGTCCGTCTAAGGAACCGGACCAACCCAAAGTATGTGAATTCAAAAGTGAGGTGAATAGAATAAAAGGAAGGTGGTGGTGAAGAAAACCTTGTAATTTCGGGCAATCCAGGCTCGCTGAGCGTAAGGGCATGTATAAGCAGTGTAAAGCCTGATATATTGAGGGACAAATATGTAAATATTGTGCAAAGTACATCTAGTATTTAATTTAATAAGCTAAAAAGGGATGAGCGCAGCAACACTAGAAGAGCTTGCTAATATACATGTCATCAAATTGCCAAGTTAAAAGTACCCAGTAATTGTTCAATACTGAACACGGTCACATTTTCGTCTTGAGCTGAAGCTGGGCCAAATGTGATCATTTTAACGACAAATGCAACTAATACAATTTCCTAAGCTATGACTGGTGGTTTGTCACATGGTTACATTTTGTAGTTAAACTGATCACAAAAGCTCCGTTTTCAGCTAAAGACGGAATTGGTCCGTCTTCAATGAGAATTTGCCATAAATGTTGAGACAGCCTTATTCTATATGATGAATGATGATAATCCCAATTAAAATCATTAAACAACTAGAATCACGTACAAGACATTCAAATACTTTTGTACATGAATAAACATATACTCAAAACGATTGAGTATGCGTGGCGGCGCTACCTACCCTCTCTTTTCCAGCCTTCTCCTCTTTAAGACTAATAGTTAAACAATTATTGATTTGTCCACTCGCATATCAAGATTGTAAAATATATTCTACTCTCATTTGTTTAACCACCATTAAAATAAGCCCACCCGGAATTAAAAAGTTAAACAAATGATCGGGAACGGATGGACTAGTATTTAACTGTTGTATTATTGCAGCAGGATGCAAAAAAAAGTGAGTGGTTAAATAGAAAACCTGATGGCTCCATCAGAACGGGGAGGTGGCTCAGAGTTGGAACCCAAAATTGGTGGAAGAACTTGTTCACTTACGCTGCAACGCCATTCATATTTGTTTCCATCAATAAAAAATTAACAAATTTAATAAAAGACAACATAAGATAATCACAGATCACTCACAATTATCAGTATCATTAATCTATTACTCCCTCCGTCCAGATCATTTGTTTACCATTTCCATTTTAGGGTGTCTCATTCATTTGTTTACCTTTCTATATTTGTTTACCATTTCCATTTTAGGGTGTCTCATTCATTTGTTTACCTTTCTATATTTGGATGGTAACCTATGAGTAATTTGATCACCTAATGGGACTTTTGTCCACATGTCATTCACCAAGCACATCCACAAGAGGTCCCCTACCATTTTCTTAATAATTGTGCCAAAATGAAAGGTAAACAAATGACCGGGACGGAGAGAGTAACTAATAATAAAAGAGCTTACATGTTAGCCATGGAAAGTATTGGTTGGTGGGTGTAGGTATCGAGGTGATCACTATTCCACAATCTGCTCTACAAATGTTGAACTCAATTGCGTAATAAGGGAGTGTATCTACTTATAAGAAAACGACTCGAGTAATTGTACCGCCTTTTCAGTCTTCATACATACATACATACATACATACATACATACATACAATAACATACATATGGACTACATTTTGGCATGTTGCACACCTTTTCCAGCCAAATGGGCCACCATACTGACCAACGGAATTTATTTTACAATAAATTATGGGTAGCCATAAAACCGCGGGTGGAAACTATGGAGACACGGGATTTGTTCATGTATTTACAAGATTTACCCATATACATGGCCCACTTTCTGAGCAAGTTGCATACAGAAAAAGGGTATTGTAGGCATGATGTATGTAAATCTAGTGACACATTACATTCCTTGCGTGGATTTATGGCTACCCAAAATTGATATATCCCGCCCCTATATTACTCATTTCTCACCCAAATTTCATTTTACTTTCCACTTCTGCCCTTCTCACTAAAACCTCTCTCTATATTATTTATTTAGCGGTTTATCGAAAATGAGTGACGGTAATGATTTTTTCGATTATCTAATTCGTACAATAATAATGAAGTTCGTTTTCACAACGATTGGATTGCGGAACAGCGTTATCGTTATAACGAATAACATTATAATTATGGTTACGACGAGGGAAGCGGTTATGAAGACGGAAACGATAATGGGGGTAATGAAAATGTCAAGGAGGAACCGGAGAACTCGGGAAATGAAGATGAATTTGGTCAAAACACCGAAAATGCTAAGGTAAAATTACGATTATCCAAATTTATTTTTTTTAGTCGACATTTACATTTGAGATCTGTTAAAACCCAGGCCTTGACGTGTAAACTACACGAAATGGGTCAGGCTCATTCGTGTAGTTCACACGAAATGACCCGGGTCCATTAGTGTGGTTTACACGAATGAGCTCATGCCCAGACGTGTAATTCACACGTTTTGGCCAAGGCCCATTCATGTATTTCACACGAATGAACCAACTTCGTATTTTTTTTTTTAAATCGTTTTTTTTGTTTTTTATAGGAACAAAATTTATATATATATTTTTAATGGAATTAATTAGGAAAATAATGAACAACCGACTGGAGACGGTGTTGATTACATCGATCATTTTGTCTTTGAATATCCGTTTAAAACTTTTGAGGAAACATTCGATCAATGCAATGAGGTTGCTTTCAGGTTAGGGTTTCATTTGATAAAGTATAAGTATCACATGGACAAGACTCCTCCGTTTAAAATCATCACATGTGATCAGTATGGGCCTTACGTAAGCAAGGCCAAGGATCCTGATAAACCGCTAAGAAAATCATCCACCAAAAAAATTATGTGTTGATTTGCACTAAAGGTGGTAAAAAAAGGTTTAGTAGTGTGAGTAGTGGTTCCGAAATGTGGGTTTCACAATCACTCGTTTGGAGAGTTTCTTGAAGGTCATAGACGTAGAGCACAATTGAATGCTAAACATAAGGAATTTAAAAAGAAACAGCGGCAGTTGATACGGGGGCCGATATTAATGATTCAGTCGATGGCAATCTTTTTCTTGCAGATGGGTTCGAAGCTCCTCTCGGTTTGATAGCAGGTTCAATGGCTCGTTGCGTGTGCTTGTTGTCATTCAACGAGGCCGGCTGAAGTCGCAAAGTCCAAGCCACTTGTTGTTTTATTTATTTCTGTTAATAAATGGGTATTACTACCTTATTTAGTTGTGTTATTTATTTCCTGCATTAGTGAGTTGAAGATCACCTTTGAGCTGCTTGTTGGGGTGCTTCAAACGTTTTCCTTGTTAGCTATTTATAGCCTTTGGTATCTTGTAATCAATCATTCAGAAAAGCAATAATAATTCACAAGATTTGATTGCTTAACAACCAATTCGGTTTTTATTCAACGTGATTGAATATAAGCTAGTTCGATCTCAATAGGTCTTGAGTTCGTTCCTATTGATAAATTAAAGGTCTAATTTTTCAAATATCGCTTCCGCCTTGTAATTCGTATC
Organism: Heliosperma pusillum; assembly: GCA_022085475.1. Classification (NCBI taxonomy): domain Eukaryota; kingdom Viridiplantae; phylum Streptophyta; class Magnoliopsida; order Caryophyllales; family Caryophyllaceae; genus Heliosperma; species Heliosperma pusillum. The sequence continues at coordinate 27,556 of JAIUZE010000793.1, read as the reverse complement.
AGTAGTGGTATCAGAGTCTCGGCTCTTGATTTCCATAAATCGAGACGATTCTAGATTTCTGTTTTCGCACTATCCAAAAAAAAGTCATGGCAGAATTTGACGATGACATGTTACTGGAAAATCTTCGTGAGTTGTTACGCAACCGCCCTACGAGTAGTCGAACTGGTCCTAGGCCGAAACAGGATGAGTTCAAATTTTATGAACTTCCGGAGTTTACTGGAGGCACCAACCCGGAGAGCTATTTGGAATGGGAACAAAAAATCGAACGGATGTTTGATTTCAAGGATCTTAGCGACAAGAAAAGGTGTGGGTATGCAATGTTACGGCTGGGTAAAGGAGCATCATTATGGTTTGAGGGATTGAAAGCCAAGCGAGCACGGGCTGGGAAGGACAAGGTTTCATCGTGGGAATCTCTTAAACGCAAACTTCGCAAAAGGTATCTACCTACGACCCATATAATCACTACTTATCGTAAAATTCCCGAATTAAAACAAGGGAAGTTGAGCGTGGGAGAATACATCGATGAGTTCGAGAATTTATCTTTAATGGGGGAATTGGAGGAAAGAGAGGAACAAAAAATGGCGAGGTTTTTGCGGGGGTTAAACTTTACCATATCGAATATCATGGAATTATCCCCTATTCTGATTTCGATAGCCTTTGCGGGCTTTGTTTAAAATTCGAGTCTCAGGGCAAATCCAAATATGGGGGAGTGTCTAGTGCGGATTATGGGAAAAATAAAGCCTGGACAAAATCTGAGTCAACTACGAATCCAGATACCATCGATCACCAGCCCCAAAACCACGAACACAGCCAAAGAAACCCCCTTCCCCCCCTTTCAAGAGTGAGATGTTTCAAGTGTAGGGATTCAGACATTATCAAAATTTGTGTCCCAATAAACGAATAGTTACCCTACGTGAGGCCCTCGAGTGTCGTGATGAGTTGCGTGAGGAGGAGGAAAGGCGGGGTGATGTTTTTCTATTTGACGAAGGTAACGAGGAAGAGGTAGTTGAGGGGTATGACGCTCCCATCTATGACACAGCCCTTGTACTTAGGACTCTCCAAACTAAAATCGTACCCACTGACTCGGACCAACGAAGCCAATTATTTCATACCAAATGTCAAATTGGGGATAAGTGGTGCAGCGTGATCATTGACGGAGGTAGTTGCACTAATGTAGCCTCAAGCGAAATGGTGGCGAAACTGGGTTTAGTCACTACGCCACACCCAAAACCGTACTCCCTTCATTGGCTTGATGATGGTAATAGTGTAAAAGTGACTCGACAGGCAAGGGTATGTTTGGTATGGGTTCTTATACGGATGAGGTGTGTTGTGACGTATTTCCTATGGATGTGTGTCACATATTATTGGGTTGTCCTTGGCAATTTGATAGGGACGTGACTCATAAGGGAAGAAGCAATGAATATGAGTTGCGGGATAAAGGTAAAAAAATAGTTTTGAAGCCTATGTCCGCTCAAGCAGGACGATCCATTAGTATTAAGGCAAAAAACAAATTGAGTCATACTATGCTAATTAACGAACGGGAAATTGAGCGAATTTTGGTGCACGGAGAATCAGTTTATTTACTTATAGCCAAAGGCGAGTCGAGCACAACAGGACAACTTTCTAAATTGGGCAGCCCCTTTGCCGAGTTAGAAGAATACAGGGACATATTTCCCGATGATTTGCCGTCCGGTCTGCCTCCCATTCGAGGTATCGAACATCAAATATACCTCATTCCGGGGGCCACCTTGCCTAATAAGGCCGCCTATCGCTGCAATCCGGAAGAAACCAAGGAGTTACAGAGACAACAGATTGATGAATTGATGAAGCGGGGTTTTGTTCAAGAAAGCATGATCCCTTGCGCCGTTCCCGTTTTGCTCGTGCCCAAGAAGGATGTAACATGGCGTATGTGTGTTCATAGTAGGGCCGTGAATAATATCACCATCAATTACCGATTCCAAATGCCGAGGGCCGACGACATGTTAGAGGAACTCCATGGTTCGATGGTTTTTTCAAACGATGGTTTTTTCAAAAATAGACCTACGGAGTGGTTATCATCAGATTCAGATGCGTGAAGGGGATGAATGGAAGACGACTTTTGAAACAAAACATGGGCTATATGAATGGATCGTCATGCCATTTGGACTCACTAACGCTCCTAGTACTTTCATGAGGCTAATCAACGAGGTACTAAAACCGTGTTTAGGCAGATTCGTTGTGGTTTACCTCGACGATATATTGGTTTACAGTAAGAATGAAGATGAGCACTTGGAACATTTCAAATGGGTGTTTGACATCTTGCGGGCCCAAAAGTTATATGGTAGAGAAATGCTCCTTCCTAGTTGACAGTGTGATTTTCTTGGGCTATGTAGTGTCGAAAGAAGGAGTTTTCGTAAACCCGTCAAAAATCGAAGCCATCAAATCCTAGCCCAGTCCTAAAACAGTAAGTGAGGTACGTTCCTTTCATGGTCTTTCCTCTTTTTATAGGCGATTTATACGGGATTTTAGTTCTATTACCAGTCCAATTACTAATTATTTGAAGAAAGGAGCATTTTTATGGAATAAAAAGGCTCAAGAGGCATTTGAAATTATTAAGAAGCGGCTGTGTACTACTTCTGTATTAGCTGTTCTATATTTTTCTCAACTGTTCGAGGTTGAGTGTGATGCTAGCGGTGTGGGGATAGGTGCCGTTTTAATTCAAGGGAGACGACCGATTGCATTTTTTCCGAAAAATTGGGTGGTGCTTGTTTGAATTATTGCACGTACGATAAGGAATTTTATGTTATTGTTCGAGCTTTAAGCCATTGGAATCATTATTTGCGCCCGAGCCATTTCATGTTATATTCCGATCACGAGTCATTGAAGTATATTAATGGGCAACAAAATTTGAGTCCAAGACATGCTAAATGGGTCGAATTTTTGCAATCTTTCCATTTTTCCTCGAAATACAAAGACGGTCGAAGTAATGTCGGAGCCGATGCCTTGTCCCGCAGGTATGTCCTCTTATATACCTTGGATATATGTCTTCTTGGTTTCGTAACTATGAAGAATTATTACCAGGATGATGGTGAATTTGGAACGGTATTTGGTAAATGTGTGAATGGTGCATTTTAGGAATATGTTTTGCAAGATGGGTTTCTTTTCAGAGGTAACCAATTTTGCGTTCCTAAACACCCAATTCCGGAATTACTTGTCCGAGAGGCTAATGGTGGGGGTTTGGTGCTCATTTCGGGGTAGCTAAGACAATCGAGGTTTTAAAGGAGCATTTTGTTTTCCTGAGACGATGGTAGGCGATATGACGAATATAGTAGGCAAAAGTGTAACTTGCAGCATGTCGAAGAGCTCATTTAGACTAGGTCTGTAGACGCCTTTACCAACCCCTCTTCGTCCTTTGGGGAGGTGTTTCCATGGTCTTTATAGTGGCTCTACCCCGTACCCAAAGAGGTAAAGACGCTATTATGGTCGTCGTGGATAGATTTTCAAAAATGGCTCACTTCGTGGCTTGTCACAAAACTGATGACGCAAGTAATGTTGCGGATTTATATTATTGGGAAATTGTTCGTCTACACGGAATTCCAAAGACTCTTGTGTTGGATCGTGACTCCAAATTTCTTATTTATTTTTGGCATACTTTGTGGCGGAAAGTAGGGACCAAACTTCTTTTTAGCATGTCCCATCATCCTCAAACGGACGGGGAAACAGAGGTAACTAACCGGAACTTAGGGGTGTTGTTGCGTGGGTTAGCGAGTCGTACACAAAAGGATTGGGATGTCAAGCTCGCTCATGCCGAGTTCGCTTATAATCGGTCACCCACTTATGCAACAGGTCTGTCGCCCTTTGACGTGGTGTATGGGGTTAATCCTTACTTGCCATTGGATTTAATTCCGTTACCGAAAGGCGAGCTAGTACAAAAAAAATGCCGGTTCTAAGTTAAAGGCCATGATGAAATTGCACCGGCAAGTTCAAGATCGTATTTGGGTTGTCAATGCTACCTATCAACGGAAGGCAAATAAGCATAGGAAGCCTCGTTTGTTCAACGAAGGTGATTTAGTCTGGGTCTATTTGCGGAAAGAACGATTCCCGAGTAAGCGACGAAATAAGCTTATGCTTAGGGCCGAGGGTCCCTATAAGGTGGTTTCTCGTGTCAATGACAATGCCTACAAAGTTGAATTTCCAGGGGGTTATGGCATCCATGCCACGTTCAATGTGGGCGACCTTTCACCATACATTGATGATGATGGTCTCACCTAATTGAGGTCAATTCCTTTCAAAGAGGGACGGGATGATACAGGGGCCGATATTAATGATTCAGTCGATGGTAATCTTTTGCTTGCAGATTATGTAGGCTATATGAGAATTCAACTCGTATCTTTGTGCAAAATTTACACAACTCTCTTCCATTGAGCTAGAAGCCTTCAATCGACCATAACTAGACTACATGAAAATTAGACTCGTATGTTATATTTTGTATGTTAATAAAATTTGAAAGTCCATAGACCTTAATTAGACTCTTCTAATTAGTTGCTAAATTAATTGTTAATTTAGTATTTAATGATCTATGTAACATGCATGCAAATATAAAGACATTTATATAAGAGAAGAAATTTCCTCACATTGATATGGAAAATATAAGGGCACAACAAGAACTCCTTCTTGTTGTTCTTGAGCTACAAATATGGATGAACACAAGCAATCTCCAAAGTAGAAGATCTCCTCTAAGTTGCACCAAGATAAACCCAAATAATCTACCCTTATTATTAACTAGATAATAAGATAGATATTACACTACTAATATTATGACTATATTACTACACTAGTAATACTTAGTAAATATTAGTATTTGAGAGTTTTTAGAGAGAAGAAGAGTTTTTGAGAGAAGTAAGAAAATAAGCATGAATTGAATGAATAAAATGATCAACCATATTGCCCTTTTATAGGCAATATGGCCGGTCATATTGAGCTCTACAAGGCTCTTATTTTGCTTATTTTAGTCACATGCATTAGGGTGAAGTGTTGTAGTATAAGTGATGATGATATTCTACTTGTTATAATACTTTCAATTAGTAACTAAAGAGTATAAACAAGAACAACAATCATCACCATTGTAACTACAATCTAACCGGCCACAATGGCCTAGTTAGGTCCATTTTGATTTTTGATATTTGTCTCACAAATACTTATTGATCATATGGTTAATTATCTTGTATAATTAAGTGTTAATTTGATCATATAACAATTATATGACTCAATTAAATAAATAATATGTACTTAACATTTTAAGTAATATTTTACCATGATATCAATATATAATGGGTCCCACAATGCTTAGTTAATTTATTTTACAACTCCTTGTAAATATAATTAACTAATTACCTCTATCTCAAAACCTCAACTAATTTAGTAATTTAACGATTAATTACTAAGTTAAATCTTATTTAATCGTATTAAAATAAAATATAAATTTATTAGTCAATTATCGCATAATTGAAAATAAGTTTAATCGAATTTGAGTTCTTAACTCAATTTCTAACAATTAACTCTCGTACATATCGAATATATGTAATGTACTAATTAACTGTATCGTATACAAATAATTAGTTAATATTTGGATTTCATCCTTTAGGTGTGACCGAAAGGGATCAGTTGATCACCGCCGTCAAACGACAATAACGTCAAACTCTAGTTAGTCAACCGTTATTGATTTACGTTAATCAACTGACTAATCATATATATAGTCAATAAATATCCCAATTATATTCCTTAATAAGATTTACTATGTGGCGCACTATTGTGGAGGACACCTACTCCAACAAAATTATCACTACTTCTTGCTTTCTTATTGTTCTAATATGGCAAGTATGTTAGTTGTTATTGATAACATTATAATTCTAACATGGTATTCTAACATTCCTGTAGTTCTATCCTTTTGTTTTTGTCATTCTAACATAAAACCACATAACATCAATTACAACAATCTAAGAAAAGAATACAGGTTGAACTGATTAATTATGGAAATACACTCCATAAAAAATAGCAAACAACAAAGTGGAAAGATAAGAGCGATACTCATTGACTTCTTAATTAATCTCCGAAAAAAACGATACGGCATAATTGCTTGAACCAAAGAATGATACTTCTCAGCCCTCAATTCTGTATAAGTATAGAACATCAAAATGCCTCTGTAAAGTAACAACACCTCAAGAAATACAAATACAACAATAAATGATGATGTCATGCCTGCATACCCACATTAGGCTATCTGAAAAAATTACCGTCTTCTGAAATCGTAGCCAAGAATTATTGTTGGTCAAAGTTTTTTTTTGAAAAATGAGGGGTACAAGTGAGAAAATGAAAAAGTTGAGGGGTACAAGTGAGAAAATCCCTCAAATAAAAGTTAAGTTATTTTACATAGCTTCCCTACACCCTAAATTATTAGATTACTCACACATGTTAATAACTAAACTAACAAACATGGCTTTTGCTAATAACAACATAATAACTGTTGGACCGTGTAACGTGTTCTTAATACGTTTTATGTTTTGATAATGACAAGAGTGTTATAATTATTATATAAGTTTGCACGTAATTGTTTGTTAAGTCTTTACAGATTAACAAGGTTACAAATTGCAAAAGTGACGATTTGACAATGCGGTTTGAGTTCGTGATCAAGATAATGAAAGGAACTTACGACTAAAGAATTTTCAAGGAAGATTATTTAGTAGTTAAGTTCGTCTCTCCTTTACGATATTTAATAATTGTTTTGAGTCCATCTTAAGTTATAGTTGTAACTATAACTTGATACACTCATAGTCTAGGTTATAGTCGATTGTACTATAACTTGGGGTGACTATGTAACACGACATTTGTCGGGAGAAAATTTATTTTATATTTTTACAAATGATAAATTTGAATGTTATAAAATAGAAGATGTCCTAATCTAAATATATAAACAACTTATGAGTTATAATTTAAGATTGACTGGGATTCATATTAATCGGTAGTTACGTAAAGTTAGAAGTTGTATTATGTACAATTTGAGTTTGGTTCACATATTTCCTTTGTGTTGGTCTCCTATACAAAGTAGGATAAGGACAAATTGTCCTCAAGTGAACCATTCTATCAATTTCTATCTTCTTACGTAAATATTGAAGAAATTGGGTTTGACTCAAATCTTCTTATTTGATATTCTGGCATTACACAAACTCTAGTACACACCATTGTCCATTGGTTATTAGAGATTGGGTAAGACAATGTTTTTTAAAAAGAAAAGATTTTTTATGCCAAAATTTTATCTTGAACGTGTGTTTTGCAAAACAAGAAGTACAATGTAAACTCTTATTATCTAAAGAATAAATACAAGTTTTGGCATACATAGTAATTAACTTTCCCAAACATATAATTTGTGAGCATATTTTGTCAACGTTTTAAAAGAGCTTTTATTTGCAAAATTATTTTCTTGTTGGAAAGTCGTGTTACTCAAGTCAACAATTGTTCGAGTATCGTTCGGAGAATAGTGGTCATAGATTTATCTCTTATTCGTTCAATTGTGTGAATTTTTTTTTGAGATATTCTTAGTACTTTCTTTGTAACGAGAGGAAGTCGAGTGTTTAGCGATACTCACAATTACAACTATAGTTAGTTGTAAAAGGGGTTGATTATTTTGTAATCCGGGGAGAGGTACAAAAATAATTAATCGAGAAATAGTGGATGTAGGCTTCGGAGTGTGAAGCTGAACCACTTCAAAAATCCGCTGTGCATATTTACCTATCGTTTTTATTGTTTTTATTATTGTGTGATATTTGTATTGTTTGAATTTAACCAATAAATTCAAAGATATAAATATCATTCGATAAAAGTCGAAAAAGTGGTAGATACTCAATTCACCCCCCCTCTTGAGTATTTCATACGGATCCATAGACTCTTGAATTGGTATTAGAGCCTCGTGCTCTTGATTGCCTAACATCAAAAGAGACTGATCCGTCTTTGTTTTTGTTAAGTCTTTTATTTTTATTTATTTTTCAAAAATATTTTATTTTCTATGGATTCTAAATATATTAAGTGTCCCGTCTTTGATGGGAAAAATTATGGACTTTGGAAAAATATGATGAGTCATTACATTAAGGGTCATGATTGGGAATGCTGGAAAATTATTCAAAAAGGTCCTATAAAAATTTAAGTATCTTCCGCTGAAGGCATCGCCCATGAAAAGAACGAGGATGACTATACTGAGGCAGAGTACAAGAAAGCTGAGAAAAATTCAAAAGCTACGAGTCTTTTGCAAAATGGCATAACTCACACTGAATTTGATCGCTTTTCTTCATGTACGACTGCAAAGGAAATATGGGATAGTCTTGAACTAGCCTTTGAAGGTACATCTCTTGTGAAAAAGCACAGAGTAGACTTGCTTATTCAACAATATGAATTGTTCTCTATGGAGGATGATGAAAGCATAAATAGCATGTCGGCTCGCTTTTCCAATATTACTAATGAACTCAGAAATCTTGGTAGAATATTTGAGTCCGAGGATATTGTCAGAAAAATCTTGAGGAGCTTAACTAAAAAGTGGCAACCCAAGGTCACTGCAATTGAAGAAGCTAAAGATCTATCCTCACTCTCTTATCATGAATTGCTTGGCTCACTTTTGGCGCATGAACTTACTCTTAATAAGCATGCATGTGACAACACTCGCGATAGCGGAAATAAAACATCACAAGCATGCAATTTATATAGCGGAAAATACGATATTTTTGAAACTTTTATCATGCCAAAAGAAAAGTATGAGGAATGTCAAATAATTACAAGCTAAAGTATAATATACTACAAAGAGACGTAGTCTCTCAAAACGTTATCAAATATCAAAGTTGCTTAGCAAACTAGCTAAGAAACGCCTAGGGGTGAATCGTCGAGGCCAACGCCCGCTAGCTCACACCCGAACCCAAAAACAAGCAAAATCCGTCCAAGCAACATGTTCATCCATGAAAACATGAACGCCACAGTCAGTGGGGAGTAACTCCGGGTTCTCCCAGCCATATCACAAATAACATACTTAAACGGTAATAGACAAGTAGAAGCATACATATATATATATATATATATATATATATATATATATATATATATATAGATTTAGGATCCGGTGGAAACGACCACTCGGTGGAAAAAGTGCAAACGACCTATATATACATTGATATATAGGTTAGATACACTTTTTTTCTCTTTAACAAATCACACATACACTAATTCTATTATATGTAAGTTTTTTTACGAGAATCTTATATACTTTTTTTAAAAATGTAGATACACTTTTTTCTAACGTAGGTACATTTTTTTTTCCAGATTCTATATATAAGTTTTTTAAGAATGTAGATACACTTTTTTGTATCCTAGGTACGCTTTTTTTTACCAAAATTTTAAATACATTTATTAAGAACGTAGATACATTTATTTTTAACCTAGGTACATTTTTTTACCCGATCTCAGATACATGTTAAACTATCATAGGTACGCCGAAATACGAATTACCTAGATATACAAAATATTTTCTAGGTACACAAAATATTATTCTAGGTACACAAATATACGACCTATATACACAATAACCCCAAATTAACCCCGTCATGATTCAATTAAAAACCCCCCAAATAAGAAACCTTAATTTCCAAAAAAAAAAAATCAATCACCATTATCATAGTTTCATGTACTCCGATCCAGACCTCCCTCACCTGTATCAACCACCACCACCATGCGTCCTCAATGTACGGTCTTAATTAAGAAATCCTAATTTCAAAAAAAACAAAAATCAATCGCCACCCTAATTATCACCGCACCACCACCTTATCACCACCACACACCACGGAAAAAGGATGACGAGTGCCAGGTAACTCGACGAAAGAAATAAGCAGTGGTTATATCGATCACTAAGCTAAGTTTCTCACTCACCATCTACGTCCTTCATCGACGACGATTGAATAGCTGACAGTGAAGTGGTGTCGAGCCTTGTCGCCGACAGGGTTAATTTCTGACGGACAACTAGTCTGATCTTGTCTCCGGCAAAATGAAAAACGAGTGGTTGCAAAGGAAAGACAGAGACAGATTGAGGTAATAGAGTAGAGTTATGGCGAAAATGACAAAAATTAATTGCGGTGGTAATTGGTGACGTTTGGTGGTAAGGGTGGTTGGGCGGGAAGCTTGCGTGGTGGTGGTTGGGGCGTCCGGTGATGGTGGTGGTGGTGGTGAATCAGGGTGAAGGGTAGGAAGTTTATTAAATGGCAGGAAGTTTAATAAATGGGAAAGATGTGAAAGTTGATTTTGGGGACATTTTATGCGTAACAGCGTGAGATTTTTATATAGCTAGTTCGTTTTCACTTTTTGCACCGAGTGGTCGTTTCCACCGGATCTTGACTCTATATATATATATATATATATATATATATATATATATATATATATACACATATATATATATATATATATATACACATATATATATATACACATGTGAATTACGAGAAGGATAAATAGGCATTTCAATATATAAAGATATAGGCGGATGAAGTACAAAATTGTAAGCATCCGATTATAGACATAACGGGGAAAGACACCCTTAGGCAACTATTTACTAACTAGGGCTTGCATCTCACCGTTAGCGGCATATACTTGATAAGATAGATCCTCGACATATAAACCACGCCATGTCATCCAACGGTCACGAATAATCAACATATAAACATCCATCCAAACATACAAATATGGTAACATAATCTCTCACGGTTAATGACACGCACTAGCACCATGTACATAACAAGTATGATCAATACGCGTCCACGGGATAAACATTTCCCTGAACTCATACACGATTAACATTTCGTATGTGACAACCCTCGCGAATGCGGAAATATAAAACATACAAGGATGTGAATTATATAGCGGAAAATACGGTATTTTAAAAACCTTTATACATGCAAGATAGAAAAATACGAGGAGTGTCAAAATATTACAAACTAAATAAAAATACCACAAGAGACGTAGTCTCTCAACGTGTTAACAAAAGACAAAGTAATTAGCAACTAGCTAAACAACGTCTAGAGGTGTTTCATCCAGGGACAACGCCCGCTAGCTCACACCCGAACCCAAAATAGCATAAGCAAAAAGCCATCCATGCAAGCAACCTGTTCATTCATGAAAAACATGAACGCCACAATCAGTGGGGAGTAACTCCGGGTTCTCCCAGCCATATCACATCAAACGTACATATAAGGAAATACAAAAGTAAAATCATGCATATATATATATCCATGTGAGTTACGATAAGAATAGATAGGCAATCCGATAAATAATAATAAGATCATGTGGAAATCAATCCGAAACCATCATGTTATTCAAAGACTCGGGGAAGACACTCTTAGGCAACCGAATACGCTCACTAGGGCTTGCATCTCACCGTTAGCGGTATACGATTGATAAGATTGAGACTTGACAGACAAACCAAGTCAAGTCATGTGATGATCACAATAAATCCAACATATTATCATCTATTCACGAACCAAGACAATGACGGTGTCCAATCATGCAATGACCATGAACAATATCATGAAATCACGCATTCAGAGACGACACAAGACAACATTTCTCACGGTAAATGAAACGCACTAGCATCGTGTACATGGCAAGTATGATTAAAGGCATCCACGGGATCACATTTCCCTGAACTCATACGCGATGCTTATATTTCGCCTATGTAGACTAAATTTCCTCCTGGTAGGAACGATAAGACTCCTAATCTAAACCTGGCCAGATTCTCGGAATCACATTTTCCGATTCGATATGCGATCACGTTTCGCACCCAAGACTCGGTCTTACAAAGAAAACGCCGAGTACCCACATTCTCGGTAGATCACTTCACGAAAGAGGCGGAAAACGAGCTCAAGCCTCATAACATGGGCGGTCGTAACATCAAAATAACCCACCCACCACACACAACATTGACGGCCGGTCGATCAACCGCATAGCGTTCAACTCCCAACGTCGCATACAAAAAAATTTAAATAAAAAAAAAAACGTATGCCCACTAACACATGCATTTAAGCAGTTGGATACCTCTCCGTTCCGACATTCCAGCCTTACGAACGGGAAGGTAGCCAAGGGAATGAGAGTACTAAGCACAAGACAAAATAGTGCTCAAACCGTATCATTTGTAAAAACCGACTCAAAGTGGGACATAGCAAAAACCGTCACAAAACATGTGATACAAGCGAATGAAATATCATATATCCAAAACATGAATATTATAAGATACTACGTAAAATTATACGATACACGAATCATGCGAACTATTATAAATTACGAGTTTTAGAGATTTCAAGAAGAAAACACAGCCGTGTTCCAGGCCGGTGTGGAGGGAGGCGGCCGGTACCCCGGCTCGGAGCACAACAACACTCAAAAACCAAGTTTGGAAACTAACTAAAACAAGGGTCCACTTCAAACGGTCATAACTAGAGTTCTAGATATGGGAATGCAGAAATTCCAAGTCGAGGTGATAGCTTATCCTCTTATGGTTCCAACGAGTGGTCACAATCCCAAAAAAAGCAAGTAACGAAGGAGATATGATCATTCTACAAAAAAGGGTCGGTGCAGTGAAATTGCACAAGTCACCCGAGAACAACAAACACCATTTCTATCATTTCCAATTTTCATAATTCACTTCTATCAACTATCAACAATCAATATTCATCATCAAAAATCATCAAATAACAATAATCATCATCCATAACATAATTCCTAAACTTACTAATCATATTATAAATACGAATTCTAACATGGAAATCATGTAAAACACGTAAATGATACCGAGTAACCCTTCACCGTTACCTTTACGCGTCTATAATCGATTACTAAGCCTTCCTAGTAGTCTCCCCCTACAATTAGGTAATAAAAGATGAATATACTTCACCTTGAGAAAGACGGATAATTTAAAAAGCGAGAAAGACGGTAATTTTATTACCAATACGGATAGAGGAAGGTAAGAGGAGAAGAATGAGACGAACTTACGTGAATTCTATCAAAGAACGAAGAAGTTACGATGATTCAAAGATCGAAAAAGCTATGGAGGCAAGGGTTTGGGATTTCTTAAAGAGGAAGAAATGATTTTGTGTTTGTAGGAGTGAAAATAGGTTACGGAGTATGAGGGAGTATAAGTAAAGGGTGAGTCGGAAAAGTCAACGAAAGTCAAAGTCGACTTAAGAATCAAGAAAAGTCAAAGACGACTCAAAAGTCAAGAAAAGTGAAAGACGACTCAAAAGTCAAGAAAAGTCAAAGACGACTCAAAAGTCAAGAAAAGTCAAAGACGACTCAAAAGTCAATAAAAGTCAAAGACGACTCAAAAATCAAGAAAAGTCAAAGACGACTCAAAAGTCAAGAAAAGTCAAAGACGACTCAAAAGTCAAGAAAAGTCAAATTCGCCTTAAGACGGGATTCTCATGGAATCTCGCGGAAATTCCAAATACGAACTCGGAAATTCTAAATTCGACTCGGAATAATAAATTCTAAATTAAAACTTAAAATTACTGAAAAGTATCCGTAAAATATTTTCACTATAAAAACAGGGTACATTTCCGGTTGTTACAATCACCCCACTTTTTAAAAAGTTTCGTCCTCGAAACTTGAAAGTAGAAAATAAAAGTATCAAGGACAAGAATCGGTTTTCAAAATTAATACGAAAACTTTTATAAGGGGAACATTTATGAAATGATGTTCTTCTCGAAAACGGTTTAAGTAAATTTTTCATAAGTGAGAAACGTTATTTACGAATCACAAGAGTGCCCGTCGTGAACGAGAACTCTAGCTATCAAAAATTAAATCAATGCCGAAATAGTGAAATCGAAAATCAAAACAAGTGTTAGTAAGTGCAGGACTAGTCACCAGACGTCTCCAATAACAAGTCCAAACATCCAACCAAACACAAAATCCAAATATAAAAGGGAAAGAAATCTATTTTCTCCAAAAGAGGGTACACAAACTATCTTTAGACTATTTTAAAAAGTTAAATTAGGATTACGATATGGAGATTTGAAAGTTTTCTCAAGGGTAGAATCAAAATAAGGAGACAATACCCGAACGTAGAGCGACTCGAACATCAAAATCACAAATCGTGATACTAAGAGATACGTCCAAACGAGTAAAATGGACTAAAAAGGGGAAGGAGTGAAAGTAGCGGATTGAGTAGGGATCAATTTGAGGGAAAAGAGAGGAATGAACCACAATACTATGCTCCTTTTATGACTATTCAAATGTCGATCGCAACTCGACATCACTAACTCCACGAGTAAACTAGTCCTCAAGAGAGTGCAATATATCCTCAACATTTTGAATCATCAGATTCTTACCAAAATATTTCATAATCATGACACTTCGAGTAACAAATCCCAATTATTAAAATTCAATTAGAATCTTCTAAGGTCCATCGGCACGGTAGACACCACAACTAACAACCACATGAAAGATTCATTACGAACTCTAATCTTCTTAGCTCCACCAAAACTCTTATTGGAAACCATCATCAAAATATTTATAATTAGAGAAACAAGACCGCTAACAACCACAAGGTAAAAGAGGCTTACCATGAAATCCTTTGATCCAATTTATTCCAAACTTCATTACCCTAAATTATTAACAATGAACCTTCTCATATTCAAAAGTTAAATCACAAACCTCAAAAGAGATTAGTCACACAATCTCATTTCACTTAACTTTTGCCAATTGTAGAGCAATGCGACCGTACATCAATTTATTTAGTTCTTTCAAACTCTCTATACATCGGTTTTCGCTTATGACAATATTCCTCAAGTTTGGTCAACCAATCCAAATTCCACAAGGTAATTATTCCTGTTAGGGTCCGACATTTAAAGACAACACTTTCCCAAGTAACATTTAAAGAAATCATTAAACTTCCTAACCACAACTACAACTATCCTTATGCTTATTTCAATCCTCAAAATGATATTGCAACATTAAGCTTTCATAGTCTAAAACCACTAGGAGAGTTTCATCCTAAGCTATCCTCAAATCCTTATAATCATCTAAACATGAAACTAGTTTAATAGGACGGTTAGGTACCATATTCGAAACTTCTTCAAAACACACCTACTAACCCTTACGTTAGCTAATAAGAAAAACTACCTCTCAAGGGAGTTGGGATAAAAGAACATGATACAAGGAACATTAGGAAGCGTCACTAAAGACTACGATAAGATGAAAAAGGCGAAGGTGAAAAAGGAAAACGAGGTTGAGGAAGAGACAAAGCAGATAGTAGAGTTATGAAGATATCTGAGTAAGAAAGAAAGTACGAGCTTGTAATTTCTTAAAGATCAATCTTGACAAAAACATTCAAGAATGGAAATGAAAAGGAATGATGGTACGAGTAAGGGTTTAAGATTTAATCCACAAAGTTTCTCCTTTCACACTTAGGGTGATAGTAAAGCAACTCATCCCAAACAAAGGTCTCTTACAAGGGACCATCGTACCACAATCATCAAAGTAAGGTACGCCAAAATTCGACAAATCGACTACAACCCAATTCATCCATCCTTTCATATCACACGGATTCCTAAATGTGGAATTGCAACTCAAGCATAGTAACATTCTCTCAACTCCATAATTTGACACATTCCCAAAGGTTTCAAAAACCGAAGAACCAATAAGGAATTCTCCATACTAATCTCTTTTCAACTCCTAAGGCCACAAAGTAGAACACCGAACAAAACGTCATTATCAACATCATATAGCCCACGAGTTCATTATTAACAAAGTACGACCTCAAGTCAAAAATCATCATTAACATCCCAAGGTATTTCCATCATAACTCACATCATAATTCTCAAGTAATATGGTTCAACTTACAACGAAACCTTACTACTTCAAACGAATCTCAGATGCCATAAGATAAGATCATATCTTTAAATCCAACAACTATTGCCAAAAGCTTTTCCACCAAGCCTATACTCACAAACACACGATAGGAAACCACAAGACGTCACTTAGTCTCAAAAGCATTTTACACCTCAAGGTATCATCCAAATCCCTAAATTCAAAAGATTAAATCGCTAATGGGTTAAGAAGTCTTAGCCCACTCATTCAACCTTACACCATCAAATATCATGAACTATCCACACATTAGTCATGGCAAGCATCAAGCATTAAAATCATCAAACTTATCTTACTACCCTTCCTTAGAGTTACAACCATTCATCAATATAGGGTGAATTTAGATCTACACCATTTTCCTCAAATCACAAATTCATTCTAACAACACTAATATTCCACAAAATTTCAAGTTCTTCCGACCAAGTATAATATACCACCAACAAATGGGTATGACATCCACAAAAACGTTACAAGAGGAAGGAAAGGATACCACTGGTAAGATGGAGGAAACTATCAAGAGTAATTTCCAAGAGGCAAACAAAATGGAAGAGAAAGAAGCACCTAAATAGAAGGAAGAGAGCATAATACAATAAGGACGAGAGAACTCATAGATGAAGAAGAAATACACTTCAATTAGGCTTGTAAATCTTCAAATCTTCGGTAGAGTATACTTCTTCTAGGTAACACAATGATCCACCTTAAGACGGTAGATACGAACAAACATAACATCACTCAACACAATCAACAAACAAGTTAGAACCTAACAATCATCAAGTACACCAAAGACTACCACCTTAGGTCCTTAAGTCTACCCATCTCTCATTTATTATTTCAAGGTCAAGTAGTTTAAGTTTAGGGTTCACGTGTGTGCGTCAGGAGCGATAAAGCTCTGATACCAACTGTGACAACCCTCGCGAATGCGGAAATATAAAACATGTTCCGATTCGACATGCGATACACATTTCGCATCCAAGCCTCGGTCAAACACAGAAGCCGAGTACCCCAAATTCGGTCTACCTTCACGAAAGAGGCGGAAAGAGCACAAACATCATAAACAAGCGGTACGCTACATGCAATGACACCACCTTGCAAAGATACGACATTTGACGGCCGGGTCGATCAACGCATAGCGTTCGCCTCCCAACAACGTCGTCATATCTCCACTAAAACATGCATACAAGCATTTGGGATACATCTCCTCGTTCCGACATTCCAGTCTAACGAACGAGGAGGTATAGCCGGGGAATGAGAGTTCATAGCACTTAACAATTAGTGCTCAAATCATAACATATGTAAAACCGACTCAAAAGGGGACATATCAAAAACTGTCACGAAAACATGTGACATAAGCGAATGGGATATCATATATTCTAAACATGAATATTTAATGCTATTACGTAAATTTATAAGATAAACGAACCGTACAAACTATTATAAATGGAAGTATAAGAAAAAGAAGTAGAAGGAGAATTACAGCGTGTGCCAGCCGGTCAAGTGGACTGGCCGCCGGCTAGCCGGCTGGCACTTCAGCAACAATTGAGAACCACCAAAAATACAGGGTGTCCCAGCCGGTCAGAGGGGCCGGCTGCCGGCTACCCGGCTGGGACCATAAGCCTATTGAGAAAAGAAGAAGGAATGAGGGGTGTCTCAGCCGGTCGGCTGACCGGCAGCCGGTCAGCCGGCTGAAACTTACATATTACCAAATATACGTCGAAATACCAATTTCACATCATCCACGTCCCAGCCGGTCAGCTGACCGGCATCCGGTCGGCCGGCTGAGACCAACATCACACGGAATTCATCATATTTCACCAATAATCATCAACAACTAATCATCAACTATCATCAACTATCAACATTCATTTAACCAACACAAATTCTATAGCTACACAACCAATTCCAACACATTTACTAACATCAAACTATATTAAGTACCTAATAAATGTCACTAGACATTTAGTAAACATCAAGTAAAGCATTTAAAACACGTATTGATATCGAGTAACCCTTTACCGTTGCCTTTTTGCGTCTTCAATCGACGTCTAGGTCCTCCTCCACTAGGTAGTAATCTTTGTCGGGGTCGTGAAGGTCTCCATGTGACAACCCTCGCGATAGCGGAAATAAAACATAACAAGCATGCAATTTATATAGCGGAAATTACGATATTTTTGAAACTTTTTACATGCCAAGGAAAGGTACGAGGAATGTCAAATAATTACAAACTTAAATTATAATATACTACAAGAGACGTAGTCTCTCAAAATGTTATCAAATATCAAAGTTGTTTAGCAACTAGCTAAGAAAAGTCTAGGGGTGAATCGTCGAGGCCAACGCCCGCTAGCTCACACCCGAACCAAAAAATAACAAGCAAAATCCATCCAAACAACATGTTTATCCATGAAAACATGAACGCCACAGTCAGTGGGGAGTAACTCCTGGTTCTCCCAGCCATATCACAAATAACATACTTAAATGGTAATACGAAGTAGAAACATACATATATATACATACATGTGGATTACGAGAAGTATAAATAAAGATATAGGCGTATGAGGTACAAAACTGTAAGCATCCGATTATAGACATACTCAGGGAAGACACCCTTAGGCAACTATATACTCACTAGGGCTTGCATCTCACCGTTAGCGGCATATACTTGATAAGATAGAGACTCGACCTATAAACCACGCCAAGTTATCCACCAGTCATAAATAATCAACATATAAACATCCATCCAAACATACGAATACGGTGACAACATCTCTCACGGTTAATGACACGCACTAGCACCATGTACAAAGCAAGTATGATCAATTCGCATCCACGGGATAAAAATTTCCCTGAACGCATACACGATTAACATTTCGTATATGTAGACTCATTTCCTCCCGGTAGAACGACGATAATAATACGGTCCTAGTCTAAACCTGGCCAGACTCTCGGAATAAACATGTTCCGATTCGACATGCGATAAACATTTCGCATCCAAGACTCGGTCAAACACAGAAGCCGAGTATCCCAAATTCGGTCAACCTTCACGAAAGAGGCGGAAAGAGCACAAGCATCATAAACAAGCGGTATGCTACATGCAATGACACCACCTTGCCAAGATACGACATTTGACGGCCGGGTCGATCAACGCATAGCGTTCGCCTCTTAACAACGTCGTCATATCTCCACTTAAACATGCATTTAAGCATTTGGGATACGTCTCCTCGTTCCGACATTCCAGTCTAACGAGCGAGGAGGTATAGCCGGGGAATGATAGTTCATAGCATTTAACAATTAGTGCTCAAATCATAACATATGTAAAACCGACTCAAAAGGGGGACATATCAAAAACCGTCACAAAACATGTGATTTAAGCGAATGGAATATCATATATTCTAAACATGAATACTTAATGCTATTACGTAAATTTATACGATAAATGAACCGTACAAACTGTTATAAATGAAAGTATAAGAAAGAAATGAAGTAGAAATACAGCGGGGTGCCAGCCGGTCAAATGGACCGGCGGGCGGCTACCCGGCTGGCACTTCAACAACAAACGAAACCAATTGAAAATACAGCGGGATCCCAGCCGGTCTAGGGGACCGGCAGCCGGGCACCCGGTTGGGAACAACACAACACCAAAATGCAAACTTTACTTCTGCCGCGTCCCCAGCCGTTCGGCTAACGGGCGGCCGGTCGGCCGGCTGGGAACAACACTCACCCCGAGAACAACAAGCTTCAACATCAATTTTCAACAATAATCAATAACTATTATCAACTATCAATAATCATCAACAATTATCAACAAACAACAACCATCATCAACAAACACAAATTCTATGAATACTCATCCTATTCTAAATACATTTAGTAACATAAAAAACACATTAAAACACGTATTGATATCGAGTAACCCTTCACCATGACCTTTTCGCGTCTTCAATCTTCGTCTAGGTCTCCTCCACTAGGTAGTAATCTTTGTTGAGGTCTTGAAGATCTCCACCTACAATTAGACAACAAAAGATGAATATAATTCACCTTTGAGAAAGACGGATAAATTGAAAAATGAGAAAGACGGTAATTTTATTACCAAATAAGATAGAGGATGATGAGAGGGGAAGGTTATGACGAAAATTAGCGGATTTGAGTAAGGAATGAAGGAGTAGTGACGATCTTTAGCTTGATCAAAAATGGGGTTTAGGTTTTGGTTACTTGTTGAGGAAGAAGGAGTAAGTAGAAAAGAATGACGGAGTTAGGGTTTAAAGGGAGATATAAGGTGAGTAAGTGGAAAAATATGGAAAAAGCCCAAAAGCGCCTTAAGGCGTAACTCACACGGAATTTCGAGTAAAGTCCGAATACGAGCTCGGATTTGCTAAATTAGACACGGGAAATTAAATTCTAGACTAAATCTAAAATTTCGCTGAAAAGTATCCGTATAATATTTTTAATATAAAATAAAGTACATTTGCGGGTGTTACACTCCACCTACAAAAAGACAATAAAAGATGAATATAATTTACCTTTGAGAAAGACGGATAATTTGAAAAATGAGAAAGACGGTAATTTTATTACCACAAAAGGTAGAGGACGGCAAGAGGGGAAGATTATGATGAAAATTAGAGGATTTGGGTGAGTAATGAAGGAGTAGTGATGAATTTGAGCTTGATCAGAAATGGGGTTTAGGGTTTTGGTTACTTGTTGAGGAAGAAGGTGAGGGGAAAGGATGAGGGAGTTAGGGTTATAAGGGGAGCTATAAGGTGAGTGGAAAAATATGGGGGAAAAAGCCCAAAAGCGGCTTAAGGCGTAACTCACACGGAATTTCGAGTAAAGTCCGAATACGAACTCGGATTTGCTAAATTAGTGATAAGTGAATATTTGTATGATTGTAATCCCCATTTTAGCTCGGTTTTGTATGTCATTTGTGCTTTGTTAAGCCATTTTATGAGCTAATATCGTCTTCTAGGCGAATTCCTATGTTCTAACCTGTTTTGTAGGGAAAGTGACGTTTCTACGCCCTTTTTTTATATTTCCGAGCATTTGCCTAGAACCCGACGATTTGAAGAAGCAAGCTTGACCAAGTCAAAGGCA
The DNA here is from genome assembly GCA_022085475.1 of Heliosperma pusillum. Lineage (NCBI taxonomy): Eukaryota > Viridiplantae > Streptophyta > Magnoliopsida > Caryophyllales > Caryophyllaceae > Heliosperma > Heliosperma pusillum. The sequence continues at coordinate 6,556 of JAIUZE010000793.1, read as the reverse complement.
CTCCAAGAAGGTTCACTAATCAAAAAGGAAGAAGAATTAAAGACGATTTCGCGGTTGTCAAAAGATCGATCAATTAGGCGAAGAAATCATCATTTTACGTCAAACCCTATCAACAAACCCGACTCAAGAGGTCAAGGGGGATAATGGAAGTCAAGTCATAGGCCAAAGGAGATGAAACGAAAGTCAATTGACCAAGATTACAACTTACCCGATCGGGTATGTGGTAAAGCCGATCGGGTATGCATGATTCTACGCATCTTCTCTTCATCTCCCTCTCTTTAATGCAAGGCTTAATGGCTTGTTTAATGGGCATGAATCCGGACGCATTTGGGCAGCCTCTCAACCCTATAAATAGCCTATGCATCACACACAACATGTACACAAAAACAAACACTTCTCTCTTTAGTTTAGTTTTTTCTTTCTTTCTCCATTTTGTAGTTTTAGTTTTAGATCTAGTTTTCTCTAGTCTAGTTTAGTTCTAAGTTTCCTTCAATTGTAATTGTTCTACTTGTAATTGGAATTCTAGTTTCCAGGTTTGCATTTTCCTATTCAAGTTCATATTCCATTTTAATCTTTGCTCATCCTTTCCGGTAATCCTTATTCTTGTTTCTACATTATAGTTTCATTTTCTTTTAGTATTTCCTTTATCATGTTTACCATTCTTAGTTTTATAATCTTAGTTTCCCTTTCATTGTTAATCATGCATAAGTAATCTTTGTTCTAGGGGAAGGGTTAACATGTCTAATTAATTTATAAGTATAAATTGATTCCGGGTAGAATTGTTTTAGTTGTCTCTATTTCTTGTTTGATTCTCATGATAAACTTTGATTTAAGGCCTTAATCAATTGTTTATACTTGTCAATTTCCGTCTCAAGGGCGAGAGTCGAGATGAAAATTAAAGGACTGGCAAGAATAGTTTAATGACCTAGCAAGGCTGAAAAGACGTTAGGACCCGTTAAAAAGTCGGTATGAATCCGAAAGGAATATACCATTTGAAGACTTGGACAACTATGATTTTTCTAAACCCGTAATCAACTTTGCTTTTAAATTGATTAGCATGTGAACCCCGATCCCTAGATCCTTTTCTTTATTGTATTGTTATCATTTTTATTATAGCATTTATTAATTAGTGACAAACATTTGCCAATCGTACAAGATAGAGTTCTAACCATAACTATTCACAAGTATCTCCCGTCTCCCCGAGATCGACCCCTTACTTCCCTAATTACATTAATTTGTTGTTAGCCTAGTTTGGGTTTTTTTATCTTTGATTAGGGTATGCGACAGCCCTGTCAAATTTTGGCGTCGTTGCCGGGGAGCACGGTTTTGTTTATTTGTGATTAGTAGAGTTTTTCCTTGTCTTTTTTTTTTCTCCTTTTCTTTTGTCTCGAGCAACACTTGTTCCTTGAGATTTTTCTCACCTTTTCCTTGTAGTATAGTGACTCTTTTCAGGTAATAGGAATATTTTCTTTCAAAGGGATTGCTTTATTTTCTCTCAATGACTATTTATTTCCAACCTCCACAATGCGGGAATGAGCCTTTTCATGAATACCTCAACCGATTTTATAGCTATTATAACCATATTATCTCTCTTGGGTATACCCTTGATGAGACCTATATGAGACATGTCGTGCTTCATGGAATGCTCATTGAGTGTCGTAGCCTGGCTATGCAATTGAGTGGTGAAAGTCTTTATCAAAAGAGAGGAGAGGAACTTTGGATTTTCTTGAACTTTATGGCATCCCAATCTTGGGAAGAAACGCACCGGCGATTTAGGATCCAAGAGCAACTCAATGAAATCATGGCTCAAGTTCAAATGCTCAAAGGGCAAAAGGAAGAACCCGCGTTTAAAAGAAGTAAGCCAATCAATTTTCCTTATGCTTTTTCATGCCCCCCCTGTGAGTCTAATTCTCCCCAATCATATGAATTAATAGATGACGATGATGATGGTCCAACCTTTTCTATTGAAAGTCACTCTAGTGTCGTTCCATTTGACAATTTTGAGACCCCCATTATTGATATTGACCATATGGTAGTCGAGACTTTAGACAAGGATGTTGTTAAGCCCATTTGTGACTCCAATGGAGAGTCGTCGATCGAGTCATCAGATTTCTTTGAAAATCCCTTCGCTAAGGATATTCCAGATTTATTTGAAAATGATACTGGGTTTTGTGAACCTAGCCTTGAAATTAAGTGGGATCAACCACCCATTTTTGATTCCCAATCCTTTGATTCACCCTACCCCCAATTAGAGTCCACTAATGATATTTTGGGAACTAATTGTTTGTTCCATGATCTTAAACATTTCACTCCATCTCTCACTGACGAGTGGAGTAGTTCAGTGGTCATCTATGAAGTTTGTCATGCGCACAATGATAAGATATATCAATTCTTACCTTCAATATTCCATGCCTATATCTTGTCAATTGCTTACATATGTTTTTGTATAGCTTATGCGCAGGTATATGATCGACTTCTAAGGGCATTGACATGCTTTTTAAGGCACAAAGAATGATTTTCATTAATAAAGAGTCTAGCAAGACATTTAAATAAAGCTTCGCGGGAGGCAACCCGTGTTTTATTATATTTTTGTTATGAAATAAATTATTTTTGTTGGACAATTTAATAATGTTAATTTTTAAATAATTCATTTGGTTTTGGTTATAATAGCTTTGACAATAAGACAATAATTTTATCTAGTATTGTAGTAGCTTGTTCATCACAAGTACTTTGATGCTTGGGTTGTACTTTGCCCCCGTTTTCATGCTAGCTTGGGGGAGCTGCTGCACGGTTGTATGTTTTCTTTTCTTTCTTTACCATTTTGTTGAGTCGTCCCCAATTCCTTTGTTGGTTATGTTGTCCTTCTTTGTGTTTTCTGCGCTTAAACCCGTTTCGCACATTGAGGACAATGTGTTATTCTAGCTTGGGGGAGGGATTTAGTTTGTGTCGTTGTTTATTTAGTCTAGTTGTTTATTGAATTTGAAAAATTTGAAAATTCCAAAAAAATTAAAAAATTAAATTTTTTTTTAATAAAAGTTGTGTGTTTTGTCCACCCAATTGTGTTGTGCATAATGACATTCCTCAATGCATTTCCCTTATTGTAGCTTTTTAGCCAATGTTTCACGCTTTTGACGGGATTTTGCATACATGGGGATGTCTTGTACACAGTGGGTGAGGGATTGATTTTAGACGTATTAGGCTTGATCTTGACTTTGGCAAACTACATATACGGTAAGGTAGAGCCTCCAGTGATCGGTACATCTATACCCGATCCCAATTAGGTGTGTGTAGTTTCTCCTTATGATTTGCGTCACATCAAAAACGCACAAGTTTGGTTTTCATTCCATTTCTAGTGAGCATTACATTCATGATTTAAAAAGCATTTGAAGCCATTCACTTTGAATCCATTGCCTAAATTTAGCCCCTTTTCACATTGTTTCACATTTCATTAGCTACATGTAAAAATATTGCCTACCTTGTTAAGTTAGTAGCTATATCGTTTGTGTTTGGGTGCTCATTTGGGATATTGTTCAAATTATGTCAAAGTGATCTTGATTGGACGGAATTACTGATTGCCGTGCCGAAGAAAAAAAAAGAAAAAGAAAAAAAAAGAGAGTTCAAAGAAAAAAAAAGAATGAAAGAAAGAATGAAAAAAAAGAAAGAAGCATGTATTGAAAAGAAAAGAAAAATGAAAAGAAGAAGAAGTTGTGAGTGTTATTTCCATGATCCGAAATTCAAAAAGTTGGGAAATTCACTCTTGTGTTGCCATGAGTATAAGCCAATTTGCTATTTTTGGCTTAGTTTTATTTTCTTGGGAATGGTTCCGAGTTTTGATTGAGCATCCCTGCATAATTGGTATGTTGCTAGCTTGACCTTAGCTCCGCATTACCATAATTCATTTGTCCACTTTGTTACCCATCTCCCATAGCCTTCTTCTTGCTTTTGGCTTCTTTCTATGCTTTTCATGATTGTTTTGACTTGTAGTTTTGGAATGTTTACCATATTAGATTGCGGTCGCATTCTCATGAGTCGTATATAGGAGAGTGCCACTCAAATATAAAATAATATTTCCTTCATTTATATAAAAATTTGAGTGTTGAGTGCACCGTGAGAGTCCATTGTCAAAAGATCATGCAAGAGCCGAAAAGTCTATTTGATGTTCCTTATGCTGCGCCGTTATGTAAATCTCAACCATGTTTTGCATTTTCCCTATGCCCACGTTGTTTCGGGATGTGTTTCATTGTGCTCTATAAGCTACTTGATGAGATTTGCATTTGGTTGGATTGATTGTTGCTCGTCGCCCTTGTCCTTGTCATGTTTGTTATTGTATGCTTGCTTGAGGACAAGCAAGGGTTTAGCTTGGGGGAGTTTGATAAGTGAATATTTGTATGATTTTAATCCCCATTTTATCTCGGTTTTGTATGTCATTTGTGCTTTGTTAATGTAACACCCGGAAATGTACCCTATTTTTCTAGTAGAAATATTTTACGAAATCTTTTCAGTAATTTTATGTTTTAATTAAGATTTTTATGTTTCGAGTCGAATTTAGAATTTCCGAGTTCGTATTTGGAATTTCTGCGAGATTCCATGAAAATCCCGTCTTAAGGCGAGTTTGACTTTTTCTTGACTTTTAAGTCGTCTTTGACTTTTTCTTGACTTTTAAGTCGTCTTTGACTTTTTCTTGACTTTTAAGTCGTCTTTGACTTTTTCTTGACTTTTAAGTCGTCTTTAACTTTTCTTGACTTTTGAGTCGAGATTGACTTTTCTTGACTTTTGAGTCGAGATTGACTTTTCTTGACTTTTGAGTCGAGATTGACTTTTCTTGACTTTTGAGTCGAGTTTGACTTTTCTTGACTTTTGAGTCGAGATTGACTTTTCTTGACTTTTGAGTCGAGTTTGACTTTTCTTGACTTTTGAGTCGAGTTGGACTTTTCTTGACTTTGGAACCGTCTTTGACTTTCGTTGACTTTTTCCCTTCATATCCACTCATACTCCTTAACCTATTTTTCCTACACAAACACAAAATCAAACACAAACACTTCTTCCTCTCTAAGAAAGACCAAACCCTTGCCTCCTTAGCTTTTTCGATCTTCTAATCATCCTAGAGCATTCGTTCTTTGACGGAATTCACGTAAGTTCGTCTTATTCTTCCCCTCTTAGCTTCCTCTATCCGTATTGGTAATAAAATTACCGTCTTTCTCGCTTTTTAAATTATCCGTCTTTCTCAAGCTGAATTTTATTCATCTTTTATTACCTATTTGTAGGTGGAGACTACTAGGAAGGTTTAGTAATCGATTAAAGACGCGTAAAGGTAACGGTGAAGGGTTACTCGATATCATTTACGTGTTTTATATGATTTCTATGTTAAAATTCGTATTTATAATATGATTAGTAAGTTTAGGAATTATGTTATGGATGATGATTGTTGTTATTTGATGGTTTTTAATGATGAATATTGATTGTTGATAGTTGATAGAAGTGAATTATGAAAATTGGAAATGATAGAAATGGTGTTGGTTGTTCTCGGGTGACCCGTGCAAATTTACAGCACTGACCCTTTTTGGTAGAATGCTCATATCTCCTTCGTTACTTGCTTGTTTTGGGCTTGTGACCACTCGTTGGAACCGTAAGAGGATAAGCTATCACCTCGACTTGGAATTTCTGCATTCCCATATCTAGAACTCTAGTTATGACAGTTTGAAGTGAACCCTTGTTTAAGTTAGTTTCCAAACTTGTTGTTTTGGAGAGTTATGTATGTTTCTTATTTATTATGCTTCTTAAACTTGGTCTAATGCTTGGGTATCATGTATTGATTCATGTTTTGGATATATGATATCTCATTGCGCTGTATCACATTTTTTGGACGGTTTTTGCCTGTCCCACTTTGAGTCGGTTTTTACAAAATGATACGGTTTGAGCACTATTTTGTCTTGTGCTTTGTACTCTCATTCCCTTGGCTACCTCCACGTTCGTAAGGCTGGAATGTCGGAACGGGGAGGTATCCTACTGCTTAATTGCATGTGTTAGTGGGCATACGACGACGTTGTTGGGAGTTGAACGCATTGCGTTGATCGACCCGGCCGTCAAATGTTTTGTACTTGCGAGGTGGTGTTATTTGCATGTAGCGTACCGCTTGTTATGTGGCTTGAGCTCTTTTCTGCCTCTTTCGTGAATTATAGACCGAATTTGGGGTACTCGGCGTCAATATATTGACCGAGTCTTGTATGCGAAACGTTTATCGCATGTCGAATCGGAACACGTTATTCCGAGAGTCTGGCCAGGTTTAGACTAGGACCGTATTATTATCGTCGTCCTACCGGAGGAAATTAGTGCACATATACAAAATGTGATCGTGTATGCGTTCAGGGAAATGCCTATCCCGTGGATGCCTATTAATCATACTTGCCATGTACACGGTGCTAGTGCGTTTCATTTACCGTGAGAGATGTCGTCTTTGTGTCGTCGTTCTTGAATGCGTGGTTTCATGATATTATTCATGGTCATTGCATGATTGGGCACCGTCTATGTATTGGGTTGTTTGAATGGATGATAACAT
>JAIUZE010000791.1:0-37114 GCA_022085475.1 Heliosperma pusillum | reverse complement strand
GACTATGGGCCGTGCTAGGAACTTATGCCTTGTAGACGTATTGGTCTTTCATGTTTGATGATTCTATGAATCTTAGAAGGTGAGATGCAAGCCGGCTAAGGTTGATAGAGTTTGGATTACCGATTGTTAACTGATTCACATGATTACGTGTTGATTAGGGTTTGAGTGTATCATGGCCATGTTAAGGTAACCTCTGAGCTAGCATACCAGCTTCCCTACCTCGTAGTTATAGTTTATTATCGGATTCACATGATAGCTTTCATATGCTAGGTTATATGTTAGTTATCTGTTTCATAACATGAAAAGCATATCATATATGTTAAAGTTTTGTATTTTCCATATACATTGTTTTTATGTTATTCATGTTTCATTAAACTCGACATTTCGTGGCTGGGAGAACTCGGAGTTACTCCCCACTGACTGTGGCTTCCGTGTTTATATTTAATGCGGTCGAACAGGTGGTGATGCATATTTGGGGTACATTGACGAGCTAGCGAGCGAAGTATTTACCTTGGACCTATATTCGGTTCTTAGATTGTATATTATTATACACTCTTTTATTTCCGTATTTATACGGGAGATATGTCTCCCGTCTTGTATAATTCTTATGTATAATATTATTCCCGTTCTGTAATGACCCTTTTTATTTATGACACCCTTCGTTATGTATTTAAATTATTTTTTTTCTTTCCGCAAATTTGAGGGTGTCACATAGTTTCTGTTTGAGTAAGCTGCTCACTTGCATCCTCATTCCCCCTGGATGAGCTAGCATAATCTTGATATGAGGGAGGATTAGTTCCCCCCGAATTTTGGCCAGCTTCATCATGCAACAGTGGCTCCGACTGTTGCTCAGCCTCATCAACTACTTGATCCATATTATGACGTATCATCCCAATTTCGAAATCATCATCGTCCTCTTCTTCATCAACCTGTTCATTTAAGACAAAGAGACTAGATTCGTCAAATATTACATGAACGCTTTCTTCCATTTTCATAGTTCTCTTATTGTAAACTTTGTAAGCTTTACTACGGTCCGAGTAGCCAACAAAAACTCCTTCATCACTACGAGCATCAAATTTGCCAAGGTTATCTTTACCATTGTTGTGAATGAAGCATTTACTACCAAAGCACTTTACATGTGAGATGTTAGGTTTTCTACCTCGTAGTAACTCATAAGGGGTTTTGTTAATGATTTTTCTTATCATGACTCGATTGTAGATGTAACAAGAAGTGTTAACAGCTTCGGCCCAAAAGTTCCTTGGCACTTTAGAACTAATAAGCATGGTCCTAGTCATATTTTCAAGAGTTCGGTTCATTCGTTCCACAACCCCGTTTTGTTGGGGAGTTCTAGTGGCTGAAAAGTTATGACTAACACCATGCTCATCACAATAATTCTCAAATGATGAATTTTCAAATTCGGTTCCATGGTCGGATCTCAAAGAGACAAGTTTCAAACCAAAATTATTTTGGACCTTTTTCAACCAAATTAAAAATTCATCAAATGCTTGATCTTTAGAACTTAAGAAAAGTAGCCAAACATACCTTGAAAAATCATCCACAATGACACAAATATAGCGACTTCCACCTCTACTTACAATGCGCATGGGTCCACATAAATCGATGTGAATAAGCTCAAGAGGACGAGAAGTGCTAACAAACTTTTTGGATTTAAAGGAGCATTTTACCTGTTTTCCCTTAACACAATCATCACATAGTGATTTAAATTCAAATTTTATGTTAGGAATGCCATCTACGAGATCAAGTTTCTTGAGAGTATTTAGTGTTCTAGCATTAACATGACCTAACCGTTTATGCCAAAGCCAAGGGTCATTCTTTTGGACACTCATGCATGATAAAGTTTGACCAGACAACGAACATAAATTAGTCATGTAAACATCTTTAACACGTTTTCCTTCAAGAACGAGTTCTCTAGTTTTTCCATCAAGAATTCTACATTCACTAGCATAAAACTCAACAATATTACCACGATCACATAGTTGTGAGATACTTAAGAGATTGTGTTTCAAACCTTTGACAAGCAACACTTTGTCGACACATAGTGACTTTGACTTACCAACTTTTCCAATACCAATGATTTCACCTCTTTTGTTGTCACCGAAAGTCACCATGCCACCATCGTAGGCTTCTAGCGAGAGGAATTGGGTTTCATTTCCCGTCATGTGACGAGAGCATCCACTGTCTAAGTACCAATTGTTGCTGCCCCTCACTAATGCCTATAAGAGATCAAACAGTTAGTTTAGGAACCCAAATAAATTTAGGTCCCTTCTTGAGACTTGCTTGCTTTACTAAGTCTTTCTTAATCCAAACTTGTTTAGTTACTTTAGTGCTCCTCTTTAAGTCAAGGACTCTCTTTTCACAACCATTAAACACATGACCCGTCTTGCCACAATAGTTACAAATAATATATTCAGGAAGGTCAGCATATTTTCTTTTTCGAAAATCAGTCTTGCTTGGGTCTCGGTTTTGAATGCAACAGTGAGTGTTACTGTTGCGCTTGAAACCAAGTCCAGCATTCTTTTCAAGCTTTTCGTATTCTTGTGATTGTTTTAAAAGGAATTCTAAAACATTCTGGCTTCCTTCCCACTTTTGATAAAACAATTTAGCCTCGGCTAATTCTTTTTGTAAAATTTCAATTTGAGCAAGAAGGTCATCGTTTGATTTTTGTGCATGTTGTAAGGCACTTTTTACATGACTTGACTCAACATTTAACATTTCAGCAATTTGCACAAGATCTTCTTTTCGACTTTCACATGTAGTTAGATTCATTAGAAGTTGGTCTCGTTCCTTGGTTAAGGAGGACACATGTGTAGTAAGTGACTCGATTTCCTTGTTAGACTCAGATGTCACAGTGGCTGTATCTGTGACATGTACCAGTTCAGCCTTTTTACTCAAGATCAGATTCTGTTTTTTCAGCTTTTTAATTTCTTTCTCGAGACAAGATGATGAACCAACTTGTTTAACTTCATTTAGACACTCTTTTAAATTGATATTTTCCTCCGCTATGTCCTCTATTTCGATTTGCATGGCATCTAGCTTATTGTTTTGGACACGACACTTATCAATAAATTGGTCTAAAAGAAGACAAACTTTGTTTTTGGAGAAAGATCTAACCTTTTTCTTGAGATCATTTACCTCATTGTCAGAATCTGAATCGGAATCAACAGAGTGAGCCATAAGACATTTGATTGATTCTTTCTTTGATGACTTTGGAGCATCTTGATTGAAACGCGAGGAAAGACACAATTTGGCATCTAATTCTTCCTCAAGGACATCGTCTTCATCGGAATCAGACATGCCCCAAATAGCCGACATAACTTTGTTTTTATATTGATTTTTGGCAAAGTCACGTTTTTCTTTAGACTTGATGTCATCCCACTTTGGACATTCTTTGATTTGGTGACCATTGTCACCACATTTAAAGCAACCAATAGTGGAGTTTGTTTTTTTCTTTGGAAAACGTCTTTTGCTAGTATTGTTGCTAAACCTTTTAGAGTTACGACCATTAATCATTCCAACAATGTTTTTAGTGAACATTGCAAACTCGTCATCCTCATCCTCCTCATCACTTGAGAGAGCATTAAGAGCGAGCCCTTTCCCTTTGGAGCTTTCACTAGAACACTTCATGAGAGTTAACTCATGAGCCATAAGAGAGCCCATTAGTTCATTAAGGGTGAGAGTAGATAGGTCTTTAGCTTCCTCAATAGCCGTAACCTTTGGTTGCCACTTTTCAGTTAAGCTACGAAGGATTTTACGAACTAAGTCCTCGGATTCAAAATTTCTTCCTAGACTCTTAAGGTCATTGACAATACTAGAAAAGCGTGAAGACAAACTATTGATTGACTCATCTCTTGTCATGTTGAACATCTCATATTGTTGCATGAAAAGGTCAACACGATATTTTTTAACTTGTGACGTTCCCTCATAAGCAAGGCTTAAGGTGTCCCAAATCTCTTTGGCTGTGGTACATCCGGATATCCGGTTAATCTCTTTTTCACCAATGCCATATTGAAGGATAGACATGGCTTTAGAGTTTTTCTCGACCTTTCTATAATCAGCCTCGACATATTTATCCTCATCTTTTGGAACACTAACACCATCTTTATCAGTGACCGTAATTTTGAGGGGACCCTTTTGAATGATCAACCAACATTCATAGTCAGCACTTTTGACATAGTGCTCCATGCGGTGTTTCCACCAGGCATAGTTTTCTCCCTTGAAGATGGGATACTTAGTGTGTTTTGAATCGTCCATAACTAAAGGATCAACTCTTTGGTATTAACCAAAATCAAGAGCACGAGGCTCTGATACCAATTGAAGAGTTAAGAACGATTAACACCTAAGAGGGGGAGGGGGTGAATTAGGTGTACTTTTAAAAATTTCTACTTAACTTGGTTATTTGATAACACAAGCAAGAACAATTAAGTACGAGACTTGAGAAGCTTAATTGAATTTAAGTTCACAAGAAGTAACCGTAGATCTGAGTCACAGTATGAAGGACTGTGACACAGACAAAGCAGCGAGATATGCAATACGTCACAGTATGGAAGACTGTGGCGCAGGCAAAATAACGAGATGAGTAGTAAGTAAATAATAAGCAACGGAATGTGAAAGTAAATGAACAAACAAGACGATATTTTTAAATTGGTTCAGCTTCTACTCCGAAGCCTACGTCCAACGTTATTTTATTGCTTGTTTAGAAATTTACTCAAACTTACTAAACCCCTTACAATGAAAATAACTCCCCAACCAACCCCGGTTGCACTCAAACTTAAAGCTACTCCGCTTCAAGAGTTTATGTGTTCTATCTCACAGGTTTACAGAGTCTTTAATCTCAATCGTTCACTTAATGAACATGGAGATCACAATTAAGACCTAAACACGAGATCATGGAACAAACTTAGATGTCACAGTGCAGCGAACTGATACACGGAGAATTACAGCTCTTTTGAAAAACGATTTGAAGACTTTAAAACTTAAAAACAATTTTGCAAACACTTGAAAACAAAGCTTTAAACTCAGAAATAATTTGCAAAAGTTTCTCAATAAATGCTCTTAAAAGTCTTGACAATAAATGAGAAATAAGGAGGTTATTTATAGAAGAAAAAGTATGTGAAAGATTCTAATCATATTTTAAAAGTGATAATCAGATTTGTATAGAAATCTTTCCATAAAGCAAATAATATCTTCCATAAAATTTTATAGGAGATAAATCTTTTCATAACAAATTTGGGAAATATTATCTTCCATAAATCTTTAGGAAATAAAACATTATCTTCCATAAATCTTGGGAAATAATATTTAAATAAGATTAGCTTTAATATCCAAATACACTCCTCTTGTTTTTCTAATTTAGAGTAAGTCAATCTTTTGAAAATAAGAGTTCTTTATAAAGATCAACACGTTTGAGATTTTCGAAAATTCTCCTTTCGTTGTATCAGAAACCACAGTGACTTGCACTGTTGCATGGTTTTGCAGTCACTTGACAAACTAAGAATGTTACACTACCTCGTTTACAACATTTGACTACTTAGGCTTTCTTCATCTTTGATCATCCTTGCTTGCACCATCCTTGAGAAATAATTGAGAGCTTCAAATGCTATAAATCATAACTAAGAAGCAAACCATTAAATGACCATGAAACTTGGCATCATCAACCAAGTGTGGTTCTAACAGTTAATGACTTCCATTATACCCTTACAAACTGTCTTATGATCTATTTGTAACACCTCGGCCCAAACCATGTGCCAAAGTGCACTTTATTTATATGATTAGTACTCTCAATCCCTTTAAGCACTAGTTATTAGGCTTATGAATGGACCTCTTCAACTAACGTGGGATGTTACAATCACCCCCACTTGAAAAACGCAACGTCCTCTGGGCCTAGTCAGCCACCGTTTACATGGCCCACAGATCTACACGAGTCCTTTCCAGCGCATTTTGCCCTCACTCATGCGCATATCAAAAACCTTTCCAAGAGGTCGCACATCCTAAAACTATTATCAGTCAAGCACACTTAACTTTTGAGTTTTTTTGCATGGATATAACCAGAAAAGAAAGTGCACTTTGTTGATATAATTTTCTTAGGTTTAAAGACCCGTAAATCTTGACCCGCGATCCGAAATGACCCTAACCCAAAATGACCAGTTTATTTTAGATCAAACCCGGCCCGACCGTTCGACCCGAAATGACCCGTTATTTTAATTTTTAAAATTTTAAATTAAATTAAAAACTACTTTATAACATAAAATAATTATTTAAATAATTTAACTTTAAGAAATAATGTTTTAATTAAGTACGATAAATAATGACTATAATCATATTATTAATATCAAATACTATTGAATTTATAAAAAAGTACATTTTTTAACTTGAAAAATGATAAAATAGAAGATTATATAAACTTTTTTTACCCGTATTCTAACTCTAACCCGATGCGAGATTGTATGTCCCGACTTGTATTCTGACCCGATTCATATGACCCGACCCATAACCCGGGCTGTTTGACAAATCTACATATAGGTATTAAATTCACGTGAGAATTATCACTTATCAAGCGCTAGGCAAGTGATTTCCTCCCAATGGAGGAACTGAAATTTTATAAAAAGTTCCACTTTTCAAGATTTTGACAATTTGACAACTAAATAACCCGATAGAAAGTTCCAATTCCCATGAATTTCTAAAAAATAAGATGATTCATGACAACTCAAACCCTAAACTAACCTTGGCAAACTTACCTTATTTCCATTCATATAATCACAGCAAATAACGTTCTAGTAATTGCATATATATGACATATTAGCCAACTAATAAATCTAAAGAAGGAACACATTAAATAAAATTAATCAAAGGGTATTTAATATTTATTCCCATTGTTTTATATTATTACTACTAGTCAATCATCCAACAAAAATCTTGTTTTTCATTAGTTGTTTTAATGTTTTAATGTTTTATTATCATGGTGACATTCATGGTCGTGCACCCAATAAATACATGATTATAAATTTATAATTATATGAAACAAAGTTGCAGGCCATACAACATACTAATACGCCCACTATATTGAAGCAACAATTCATTATAATAATTAGATTATTAGAAAGAAAAGTTCTTGAGTTTTCATTAAGGAGACTATTTTTGCAAGGAATGGTTTGTCAATTGTCATCACAGCTAAACAAGGCAAAATAAAGAGTTTTATTTTGAGTCGTAGTTTATTTGGAAGGGTAAAAAGTAAAACCATGACGTTTCTCGGTTGTTGTAGGGCCGACTTCCTTGAAGAGGAAGAACACGGCCGCAATGTCAACCCTACAACACCGAGGAAGAGGACGAGGAGAAGGAGAAAGAGGACGAGGGTGACCGACTGTACCGAGGGAAAGGTGTCCATTGCTACCGTTGTCAAGACTTTCGCTTTAAAGTCGACGGTCAAAGGTTTGTTATGTACAATTTAATCTTATACTGTATGATTGTTTTTTTTCTGTAGGAAATGTTACATGCATGTTAATATGTTATCAGTTGTTGATCACATAATGAATAGTGTTATACGATTATACGAAGTAATAGTAATCTTCAGAAATTTTGTACATTGCACATTTGCATGGTATTGATAACAAAATAAAAGTTTTGGTCTGGACACGATTTTGGATCGACTAACATAAATCAACAACGTACATTACGAGAATCTTGATTTTAGCAGGCCATATGAATATATGATGTCTAGTTTTGTTTTAGATGCAAATCGCGGTCGAAAGAATGACAATTTTTTCTTCTAACAAGAAATGTTGAACGATATAATAAAGTTTTGGATTCCATTATAAACAATGTTAATAATTGATAGATCAACCATCTCAATATATTAACATTGTTTATAAACAATGTTAAGAAATGTTGATAGAAATGTTGAACCTGTTTTTTTGGTACTGCAAAGTTTCGGAAATTTTAGGAGTTTTATAGGCCTAGTTAGGATTACGATGCTAGATAATTTTCTGATAGTCATATTTGTATGAGATAATAGGTAAGAAGAAGCATGTAATCGAGGAAGTGGAGAAATCAGAATCATGCCAAAAGATCTCATCTCAAGTATTCACATTCCGGCAAATGGCTTCAGCAACCAACAACTTCAGCATCGAAAACCTCGTTGGTGAAGGCGGGTTTGGAAGGGTTTACAAAGGGTACATTCCAGGCGTAGATAAGGTATAAATTCACCATTGGTTTTAACCTGGCTCGAACGAGTAAACGAGTTCTAATTATGCACTTGTTTCGTGTTGACCAGCTTGTCGCAATTAAGCAGCTTGATCGAAATGGACTTCAAGGAAACAGAGAATTTTTGTCAGAAGTATTCATGTTGAGTCTTGTTGATCATCCGAATCTTGTGAATTTGATTGGATATTGTGCTGATGGTGATCAAAGAATCTTGGTTTATGAGTACATGGCCAATGGATCTTTGGAAGATCACCTCTTAGGTAAACTCGCCGTCTTACAAAAACATCCTTTGCATTCATTCACATCATTCCTGTTTTGCAGATTATCAGCAAATGCGTACAAAATGATTCTTTAGTTCTGAATTACGATGAAATGGTAGAGCAAAATGATTTATAAACTCGTTGCGCTTCGTACTTATTTTAAAGTAGCAACCAACATAGGTATTTTGATAACATAGTATGTTAAAAGTTTTTCGAGTGCATTCTGAACCGAGTTAAGTTAGTTCAGTTGGTAAGGTCGTTTATGCAATAAGTCTGACTGTCTGATAACCTTATAATTTGAAAATAAAACAATGTGAAATTCTGATATAAATCATTGAAATTCTTCAGATGTACAACCAAACAAGGAGCCATTGGATTGGCAAACAAGAATGAAGATAGCAGAAGGAGCAGCAAAAGGGCTCGAGTATTTACACGAGACTAACAAACCAGCTGTAATCTATCGCGATTTCAAAGCATCAAACATCTTATTAGACGAAGAATTCAACCCTAAACTCTCTGATTTCGGCCTGGCTAGGATCGGTCCTACAGGGGACAACGACCACGTCTCGACTCGTGTAATGGGTACTTACGGGTATTGTGCACCTGAATACGCGATGACTGGTAAGCTCACTACAAAGTCGGACGTGTACAGTTTTGGTGTTGTCTTTCTTGAGCTGATTTCTGGAAGAAGAGCCGTTGATACTACTAAGGCCACTGCTGAGCAAACCCTTGTCAGCTGGGTAAGTTACCGTTCTTTAAATTTTAAATTACTCGGTTAACATCGTTACTTCAATACTTCACTTTGGTTAATGTCTTCCACTAGTGGTAGAAACCCGAGTATTAGAGTATATACGTATTGTCACATGTCCGAATCTACTGTCCTTATGTACGGTAAAAGTATTGAAACTTTGACCTTAAAAAGTCAAACAAGACGATCTTAGTGAAATGGAAGAAGTAGTAAATATAGGCCGATATATGGCATTAAGAGTTAAGACTGTGTTATAAAGATTTTGAAGGCCACTTCAACTGCGCTTTGAGATGGTATCGACCTGATTTTAATATTGCAGGCGGAGCCACTATTTAAAGACCGAAGCCAATTCGGTAGAATGGCAGATCCATTAATGTGTGACAAGTACCCAGAGAAAGGCCTATATCAAGCCTTAGCTGTGGCATCTATGTGTCTTCAAGATGAAGCCAACACTCGACCGTTAATCAGCGATGTTGTAACAGCCCTTGAGTATTTAGCCAAGCCGACAAATTCCGAGGGAACCTCTCCCGCTACTGTTATCAGCGCTCACCTGGACGACCAAAGTGAAGATACAGAAGATGATCAAGAACATGGTAAAGACAAACATGAAGATCAACAAGACAAGGATGGGAATAACAAATATGTGAAGCAATTGGAATCAACGACCGAGTCTTTAATTTGACGTTAAAGGCAGGACATTTTTACCATGCTCGACCTGGCAAAACGGACCTGACCTCAGCCCCGAAAAGTTATAAACTTGAATCGACAAATTTGAAACTAATTTGTATAGTGGGCCTAAAAGGTGACCTGATTAGTAACAACTGAGCCGATAATGGTGAGCCCAAATGACTTAAAATCCGTAATGATCCAACTCGAATGTGTGATAACTACGTCGTACCCCATAATTTGTAAATTTGAGATGGGTAGATTTTGGACATGTTTGTGTATGTATGAGCAACTATAATTTGTAGTGGTAGTTGAGTTTCTTTGTTCTATAACTCGTAAACGATTCGCCATTGTCGACTTTATTTTTCCGGGGGAGTATGTTTTCAATCAAAGTTATGAAATACGGAGTATTGAGTATCAAATAACAATGTCCTTGTGTAACACTGATACAATTACAATATAATGCACTAATGTTTTGAAAAAATAAATTAAATTGTAGTATGTGACAGTCTTATACTAAAGGCGAGAGATACGTAAATAATGATCTGAATTAAACTTTCGATTCTCAACATTATACTATGACATTTAATGTGTCTACATCGATACACTTGGCAATTAGAAGTTCGATTTTTGTATGAGACGGTTTTACGAGAAGTATATGATTGTTTATAATTTAGAAAGTAGGAAAAAGGTTGACTATGGAAATTAATTAGGCAACATGGGCCGAGGCAGAGTACAGTAATCTCTCAAGTAGTGGTTTAGTTAATGTAGTAGTGGCAGTTTCTATAATGACAGGGATCATGTCTTGTGTTCTCACTTCTTATGTTGACTTTTAAAACAACATTCAACGTGCTTCGACTGACGTATTTTTTCAACTATGTCCATAAAGATGCTTCATATCAGGCATTCATTCACATAGACCGTATACCTGGCCCGATCCGAATGGTCGACCCGAGAAGAGTGATCCGAAAATTCAAATTGACCTGACCTAAAATCACCCAATTTGAAGTGACTCAAACAACCCGGAATGATTTATTTTAAGAAAAATCCCGACACGAAATGACCTAAACAACCCACAATAACCCGATTCGGAGTGACCCGACCAAAAATGACCGACACGATAATTGACCTGATAATCATTGATCCAAAATGACCCGACCAAAAATGACCGACCCGAACCCTACCGGAATGACCTATTTGCAGGTCTACGTAGGAGTATATGACTTTGATAGTTATGCTTAATTGTAGGTGGCTTTTTTTTTAAACACAAACTCTCATATAAAATGGTATAAAAGACGTTATAAAATTATTGAAATATAGAGAGTACTCCATATTGTAAAAGTAAAAATAAAAGGAGTATTGTAGAAGGTTTTACTTTAGCCAATTTTAAGCAAAACATGAAGTTAAATATATTACACAATCGCATGTTAATCGCGTCTTTTTCGATGACTGCTCCAAGTAATGGGCGTGATTTCAATTGTAGGCGTGGTTCATGAATGGTAGATGGTCCAAAAATAGTCTTTATATTTCCACTTTACTACATTGACTTAACTTTTATAATTGATCAAAGTTTGAATCAAGAAAGGACAATCCCTATATTTCTATCTAAACTACTCTGATTTCTTTGTCTTATAAATTATATATAAAGTAGAAGTATCTAAGGAATAGTGATGGTCAAGTGTCTTGTTACCCGAGTTCTCATTTAAGACGGGATGACCCGTCTTAAGTCGTTCCGTCTTAAATAAGAGTTGTTAGTGTTTTTAATACCAACTTCCTTGACGAGGAAGATTGTACTTTAATTCAAGGATATAGAAAAATATAAAATTACTATTTTATATTCTTGAGTTAACTTAAATTTTAACCGTACCATAAACATTTACTCAGATACATCACGAATTAATATTGTGTATTTAATTATTTATTTATTGAATAAATAAATCATACTCCCTCCAATTGAGGGTTTTATTTCTTATTTTCATTTTGAGGTAAGTGTGGTTATGTCCTCTCTTTCCTTATTTAAAAGTTTTTGTGTGTTCCAAATTTACTTGCATGTGCGGTAGTGTGTTTTGTCTGGTCCAAATTCGTTTCCTTAATCATTGTGCCCAAAAGAAATGAGAACAAAACTCTCAATTGGAGGGAGTATATGTTTTATTTTATTGTATAATGGGTGTATAATAGAAATAATGTGAAATAATATAATTTTAATACATCATACAATGAAAATACATGATTGGTCATAACTAGAAAATCATAAATGGTTCATTTGTCATATTGTATTCTTCTATTAATTATTCCGATCTAACATACATAATTTACTCTTATATAATTAATCAATAATTATTAAAGGTACAAATGTACAATAATAATCCTCTACGAAATTTCTTAAATGTTCATCATCACATAATTTTGTTTTTAAAAATAAAATGCACATGGTACGCTAGCTTTCTCACTTACAATTATTATATTAAGTTCTTTGACTCCCTCACTTGTTCCAACTATATATAAACTCACAAATCTCTTCATACATCAACGAAATAATTTCTCAACTCTTTCTATCTCTTACCCAACACTTTTATTCATTTCCCAAAAAATTTGGGACACTTACCCTACATTTATAAGACCATTCTTATAATTAAAAGGAAACCAAGGGAAAATGGTGACCTTTGTTCTTAGGAGAAATAATAGCTATGGTTACTCTAAAATGGAGAAAGAAGACCCACAAGAGAAATCTCATAGAGAGGCACAATTCTTGATTTACAAGACAATGAAACAAGTAGATCAAATTGTGATGAAGAAATCCTTAAAACCTTCATGGTTAAGATTAAGAATAAGCAAATTGAAGGTTAAAATTGGTAAGAAGTTGTTAAGACTTAAGAAAACCATGTTATGTAACATGTCCAAGACTAAGGTTGGTGTTTGTAAACAACTTATGGGTCAGCTCAAGACCTTCAAGACATTGTTTAATGGTGGTTGTGGTCGACACGATGGTGGCGGCCGCTCCATTGACCACCACCTTCCTCGACCGCTAATCATTTAATGATAAATATATTATTGTATATTCCTGGCCAACTGGCTATATGGGTGTACAACATACAACATGTGCTGGTGAACATGGCCTCCGAAATGTCAGAGACGACCCTGGTTAATTCACATATATATACGTGTGATCAATCTATTATCTTCCATATACTCGATATTTGTTTAGATGTTTTACTTGTGTGACGAGTTTATATTATTAGGTGCTACTCGTATTAATGAAAAGCTTATTAAAGTTTCTTTTGTGCAAGTACTCCAATTTTGTTTACTTTTTTTTTTTTCTTTTCCCTTTGATTTTGTGGAAAGGTACATGGAGTTTCAAGATACTTACATTAGAAAAACGTATTATTGTTAATTTTGGATTACACATTTACACGTGTGCTTTACGATTGAGATAAATAAGTTTGTTAATACAAGTGTACATGTACCCCATACAAAGATGAAGACCGTTATGTATGTTATTTCCAAATGCAATCTACATTAGAATGTATTCCGTATAATTAGTGATTTTATATGGTAAGAGGCATGCATACGTAAAAGAAAAATGATGTGTGATGGATTTTTTACTCGAAATACAACATAAACCCTCGTCTCCCACTAGGATTCATGCATTTTCTTTGTTATGAACAAATACGTGGGTTATCGCCTTATCGGTGAAACTTTATTACATAAACAAGGTAAAAGCATGGTCCATAGAAGTGATTTTCCCGTCTAAGTCATTTGTTTATTTTTTTATATTCATTATGAGAACTTGAAATTATTCTAATCAAATGTAAACAAATGATCGAAGCAGACGGAATACGTCGTAGTGTTTTAAGTTCAATTTGATTAAGATGATTGATCTCAAACTTGGTAATGTCACTACAATAACAAACACCATCGATCTATACTCACGATTTCCCATTTCTTGGTGCTTGATCAAGTATGTTTAATGTTTGATATAATGAGCATTTAAGTCCAACAACAAGAAGGGTTATACCATGTGGACATATTATCATCATGCTCCATATAGTCTATTATTGAAAATTGACGGGAATGCTTTACCGTGCATTCTCCGTACCCTTAATCATTCATTCTCATCTTCAATAATTATCTCATCAAATCAGAAAAATAATAGGCTTCAATTGCAGTATTGTATCCTAGAGGATTTACCCTAATAGTGGGGGATAATTTCCTTAAGGAAAGTATAAGTAACGCCTTACTGCAAATTCGGTTTTTAATTAATTGTTCTAACACCATATACCGATATCATGTCGTGTTCACAAAGTGCTATATATATTTTGTTTTGTGTAAAACTGTTGTCTAATACTCTGTATATAATCTTAATGATTACAAGTAGTGTATATACATGAATATCATGCCGTGCTCACAAAGTGCTATATATATTTTGTTTTGTGTAAGACCGTTGTTTGATACTCTGGTCTCTGTATAAAATCTTAATGAATACAAGTAGTGCATATATATACGCTGATATCGTAATGTTTTCACAAAGTGCTATACACAGTGTACAGTGTACTATACAACGGTTTTATTTGAGTTTCTATAGTCTTTAAATAAACGATAATGTGTTAAAACAATTATTTAACATCCACCAGCCATGTTAATTAATAATTATTCCATCCCTAACATTAATGAAAGCAATAGCAACCTAAAGACATCATTAATGATTTGTTCACAAAGAGCATATGATTGATCACCTGCATATGTACGTAGTATATGCATTTTCCAAAATAAGTTGTGTTATCAAAATGTTGCTCATATTCCCTCGATCAAACATAGTGTTAATGTTACTTTTAATTGGGTAAATTTAATTGGGTGCACGTTACTTAAACTTATACGAGTACTAAATATAGATATACGAGTACTATACACCAACTCATTGCCAACCTTGCATACTTTGATACGATCCGACATTACCAATCAATACGCGTTAAGAGATACAATAGAAATTTGGGACCTTGACATCCGTTTTGGAATTCGTCTTTATGATTTTCAATTTTTATTTTTCATAATTTTTTGTGTAAGCCTGTCTTACATGACAACCTATGTAAAAGGGGTATTTGGTAACCATTTTGTAGTATTTATGTGTTCTATTTATGCTGATACTAGTACAGATCTCATGCTACTTATTCTTTTAGTTGTAGGGGATGGTACGGGTTTTAATAGAATTTATTTTGGTGTCCGATTCGCAATATACAGGCCTACATCTATATCCTTTAAATTTTATTTTATATGAAATAGGATTGCACTAAACTTACTTAAATCATACATTTAACATTTATAAAATGTTTTTCATTGATATATTTTAATATTATGATGAGATAGTAAAATTAATCAACATATTATGAGACACGTGGTTTAGGTCAACGAGTCGAGCCCAAGCTTGGCTTGGCTTGGCTCAAACTGTTAAGATACTGATGCTTCTGTACTTATGATCTGATTGAGGCTCCTCCCTCTCCTGCTGGTACTATTGCTCCAATGCTTGCTGATGTTGACTCAACTCCACGTCATTAATGCTGACTCAAGGACACATCATCACAACTAACTCAGAAATATCTGTAACAAACTTTGTAACAGAATTTGGATTTTGTTAGTTGTTAGTTTTCTTACCAAGCAAGATAGCTACTTGTATATAAAGAAAATTGAAGATGATTGTAACTTAAGTTTTCATAATCAATAAAAATCAAACATTATTTACCTTTGTTTTGCAAACTTTACTTACATAAATTCTCTTCCTTCTATAAGCTTTGTTTCTCCATTAATGAAGTATTAGAGCATTGAAGGTTTTATCACAAACACACTCTAATCTGCCACTCTAACTTACATAAATTCTGAACCTGTATACACCTCCGTGTATAAAGATCCACTTCATCTCACAACAGCTGATCAAGCTTTGTTGCAGTTGATTCCTCAAGTTTTTGATGGAAAGTCTTTTCTTCTTTGGTCAAGGAATCTTCGAATTGCTTTAATCACGAAGAACAAGCTTTGCTTTGTTAATGGCGGATATCCTAAACCAGCTGAGACACATGCAAACTATTTTGATTGGATTCGCACACACTATACAGTCATGCGTTGGATTCTTCACTCTTTGGATTCCAAAATTGCAGAAGGGTTGTCTTATGTTACCTCGAGTAAACATCTGTGGGATGAGCTATAGGAGCGTTATAATCAGTCGAATGCTCCATTCCTTTATCAACTTAGGAAGGAGGTTGTCCAAATATCACAAGGTGACACTCATGTTTCAGATTACTATGCAAAATTGCGATCTGTATGGGAAGACATGAGGTCTCTTGATCCTATTTCTGACTGCACTTGTGGAATTCTTGCTAAGTGTTCTTGTCTCATTCTTAAGAAGATCGTTGATCGTGAGAATACTCATCATATAATTGATTTTTTGATGGGACTAAACAAGAAGTATGAGCACACTAGATCTCAGATTCTAGCCATGGATCCTCTTCCCAAGGTGAATCAAGCTTTTGCAATTGTTCATCAAGTAGAGACTCAGAAGAATATCTCAGCAGTTGAAGATGAAGATACTCATACTGGAGCTGCTTTGGCAGTTCATCAGTCTGTTGATCCTCCAAATGTGTGGAGACGTGACTCTAAGAAACCTAAGCTTGATCGTACTAAATTCTTCTGTGATCACTGTCAGAAGTCAGGTCACACCATTGATTTCTGTTGGACATACAAGCAGCATCTGAAGAATTTAAGCATGAAGACTAAATCATCAGTTTCTGGCTACTCTTCTAAGAAGATTGCTGCTAATGCGGTTGACACCACGAAATATGAGGTTGATACTCCTCTAGAGAATTTCAGCACTTTGTCACAAGCTCAATCTCATCTTGTTGATCCTCTTTTCATTCATGTTGTTGCAAAGGAGCTGTTGAAATTAAAGTCTCCTATTTCTGATACTGCATGACCTTTTGCAGGTATGATTTTTGCATCAACTGCAATAAATTCTTCCACAGTTAATATTTTTTCCTCTTGGATAATAGATTCAGGGGCCTCTGATCACATGGCCTTTGATTCTCAGACTTTCTTATCTCTTAAGCAGTTATCTAAGCCTTTATCAATCACATTGCCAGATGGTCAATTGAAATTAGTCAACTATGTTGGTGAACTACCTTTAACTAGTGACATTATTCTTCATGATGTTCTGTACTTACCTGATTTCAAGCATAATCTATTATCTCTTGGTAAGTTTTTGTCTGATAACAGACTAACAGCTAATTTCACTTCCTCTGAATGCTTTATTCAGGATCCTTCCACTAAGAGGCATCTTTGCACTGGTTGGAAAAGACATGCCATTTATCAAATACATCTTCCTAATAATCATCTTTGCAATAATAGTTCTAGTGCAAGTAAAACAAGTTTTTCTTTTGCTGCTTCTGTAGCTGATGTAGCACTACTTCATGCTAGATTGGGGCATAGCTCTCTAAGTGTTATCAAGCATGTAATGCCACATTCTATGCTTAATAAAGAGATATTTTCCTTGCATTGTGATACTTGTTTTTTGGCCAAACAGCATAAATTGCCTTTTCCTGTTAGCCATACATTTTCCACTAGAATATTTGAATTAATACATGTGGACCTATGGGGACCATATAGAGTCAAATCCCTTACAGGTGCTTCTTATTTCTTGACTATTGTGGATGATTTTAGTAGGTTTACATGGACAACTCTTTTGAAAACAAAAGCTAGTGTCAGACAAACTCTACAGAATTTCATGGCTTATGTTTCTACACAATTTCATTTGAAAATTCTTACTTTGAGGAGTGATAATGGTACTGAGATTGTCCAAGAAGAGTGTGGACAGTTATTACTGGATAAAGGGATCATTCATCAAAGATCCATCCCAGGGAATCCACAACAGAATTGAACTGTTGAAAGAAAGCACATGCATTTGTTGGAAACTGCCAGGGCATTGAGATTTCAGGCTCACCTCCCTAAGCAATTTTGGGGTGATATGGTGCTGGCTGCCACTCATATTATAAACCTTCTCCCTACCTCTGTGCTCAAATGACCTTCTCCCTTTGAAGTTTTGTTCAAGAAGGCTCCTTCTGATGACCATCTTAAGGTGATTGGTTGTCTATGTTATGCTGCTCAAAAGGTTGGAGATAAGTTTGAGCCAAGGTATGTTAGATGTGCATTCCTAGGGTATCCTTTGGCTCATAAAGGGTACATGCTATATGACTTGGAAAATATATAGGTCATCTTGAGTAGAGATGTGGTGTTTCAAGAGAAAGTATTTCCATTTGATCCACAATTCAAAATGGATACTGGTATAACCTCTACCTCTGTTACTAGTCTCACCTTTCCACAATTTCACAAAAATAACACTACTGCCATTTCTGAGGCTATGTTTTCTACTCCTGATCCTTCTAATCAGGCAGTCCAAATTAACCCTCCCAATCTCTCCAATGCATCACATCATACTGATTCCCACATTCAGATTCCATCTTATAACCGCACTATTTGCGCGTTTTATAAGCTAATAATTATGCTATTTATTCCCTATTTTTATGTGTTTTATGTTAGAATCACGTTTAGAGGCTTTAGATACGTAAAACCCGTCTTCCGAATGTGTTGTTTGGTATTTTTGTTTCTTTGGGTTGTTTAGGAACAAGTTGAACTCAAAATGCCCACATCTTGGCATGAGCAAAGCCCATGGACCAACCAAACAGCCCATGCTTCAACAAAGGAAGGAAAAAGCGGAAAAAAGGCGAAAAAAAGGGAGAAAAAGCACGGCCGTGCGTTGCGCTATTCGACCGTGCGGAACTAATGCAGGACTGGGTCAACCGTGCGGTTCCCACCGTTCGTAACACAAGTGACCTCTTCTTTGACGTTTCCACCGTGCGGTTCTGACCGTGCGTTTCTCATCTCCACCGTGCGCAGCTCCAGATTTGAGCACAGCCTATCCGTCTTTTAAACGACCTCGTTTTGCGTGTTTTTTGCCTCTTGTATAAATAGCCCAAACCTGAAATTGTAGAGGGAGATTTTTATTATTAGCTTTCCTAGAGAGAAAACAACAAAAAATCAAAATAGTATTCTAGATCTATTTTCAATTGTAATCCAAATTTCCAAGCCTTAATCTAATTTCTTTCTTTTCATCTCTTATTTCCCTCATAGTTGGTAACATCTTCTTCCTCTTAACTTTCAATTATGCTTTTGTTTATGTTTTATGTCTTTCAAGTTTGAATGTTTAGATTGCTTATAAGTAAAGTTTCCATCTTTGAAATCATTGTTTGTTTAATTTTAGTCTAATAGATTGAATTTCATCATCTAGTTAGTAATTGCATGTTATTAATTAAAAATCTCATCTTTATCATGTTCAACCTTAAATATTTAACCCTTATTACTTTCGAGTGTTTAGTAACCATGTTTAGTGAGTAGTAACCTTTTCTAGGGTCCGATTAAGTCTAATTATGGGTATTGATTGGTGATTGGTTAAATTAGCAAGTAGCGGTTTATGGGTGATTGTTTTTGGTTTAGGTTGTTTTGTATTGACCCTTTATTTGACCCTTGTTCAACCCTTAGAGGCTATCAATGGGAGTTGGGCCAACTTAGGGGGCTACTTAGGCTATCGATGGGAGTCGGGCTTACGGTAGTGGACTTGGGTAAGTTTAGGGATCGACTCTAGGTGGGTTATTCGCGGGAGCGAGACCCCTTAGAAGAGACTCCACCTTTTGGCTAGGGGATTTCATCCGCGGGAGTGGGAAAGACCCTAGTTGGGACCTTAGTGTTGACCCGAAATGCCTTGGACTCGTGTAGGGGTTATCCATGAGAGTGGGACCCTTTATCGACCCTAGAGGCTACCTATACTCGGGAGGGTTAGGTAGTTAGTATAGATAACACCGTCTTGCTTGAACCCATTTTTCGCCACTTGTTGATAGACCACCCACCGTTACAACCCATGAAATAAGACTTGATCGGATCCTAGTTACCCTTAATCTTGATTAAATCCCGTATTTTCCATAGCTATTTGTTTAGTTTGCATTTTAGTCTAGATCTTATTTATCGCATTTAGTTGTCGCTAGTTGAATTCAATTTTTCCCCTCTTATCGACTTAGCTAGCATCCCTTGAAACCGACTAGTAATCGCTTTGCTCTCCGTGAAAATCGACCCTCAAGTGCTACTTTGATAACCGTGCACTTGCGGTATTTTAAAACACATCAAGTTTTTGGCGCCGTTGCCGGGGAGCAATTGCGATATTAGTAGGTTTTAATCTAGCTTAGACTAAGTCATAATTCTTTTTGCACACTTTGGTGTGCCGCTTGAGTATTCTTCTTTTTAACCTTCTCTTTCAAGTGTTTAGGTCTATTGCATGAGTAGGCGATCTCGACGAGGGGAATCCTTACAAGCCATAGACCCCGAAATCGAGGCTACGGCAAGAAGACTCAACGCCCAACGGAGAAGAGGATTGATAGGTGAACCGGTACTAGAGGAAATTGTAGTAGAAGAGATTACCCAAGAAGATCCCTTTGAGAATCCCTTTGGTACACCGATAGCAACAACCATGGGTGAACCGGTACCAATTAGAGATCATATGGCACCCAAACACATTGTAAATCCAAGCATAAGAAGGCCTAGGGTCCAAGCCAATAATTTTGAGGTAAAGAATTCATTAATCCAAATGGTTCAAGAGAACCAATTCGGAGGAGGACCACTTGAGAATCCCAATGAGCACTTAAACGATTTCCTTGATAATTGTGATAACGTGAAAATGAACGGAGTTTCAGATGACGCCATCCGTTTGAGGTTATTCCCACGCTCACTGAGGGGATCGGCCAAGGAATGGCTTAAGAACTGCGACCCCGATTCATTTACCACGTGGGATGAGCTATCCGATGCATTCTTGAACAAATACTTTCCTCCGTCAAGAACCGCTAAAGTCAAGAGTGATTTGCAAAGCTTTACACAAGAAGAAGATGAAACTTTGTATGAGGCATGGGAGAGATATAAGAGACTCCAACAGTTATGCCCACACTATTGCATAGCCGAACCGGAGTTGGTCAATAACTTTTATAAGGGTTTGACAAATGAGTTGAGATTGAGCCTAGATGCGGCATCGGGGAGAGGAGCCTTGGATATCTTAGATCACAAGAAGGCCAAGGAATTGATTGAGGAAATGGCCTCAAGAACCCTTGATTGGAATGATGATAGGAGAGCTAGAAAGGGAAAAGGGAAGGCTTCTAATTCGGTGCTTAATATTGAGGTGAAGGAAAAGCTTGAGGAACTATCACAACAAATGGCC
This sequence comes from Heliosperma pusillum, assembly GCA_022085475.1. Taxonomy (NCBI): domain Eukaryota; kingdom Viridiplantae; phylum Streptophyta; class Magnoliopsida; order Caryophyllales; family Caryophyllaceae; genus Heliosperma; species Heliosperma pusillum. The sequence continues at coordinate 15,933 of JAIUZE010000791.1, read as the reverse complement.
TTGATGAATTCAAACAAGGCTACAAACTCCAAAATGAAGCAAGTCTTGTATTGTGAACTTTGTGGTGAGCAAAGTCATTCTCCAATTAATTGCCCCTTGATTTCACCGGTTGAGGACGAATGTTATGTGGAACAAGTGAATGGATTGTGGGAATCTAGCCCGGCAAAACAAGCTTTCAACAACAATCAATTTCACCCGGGTTTGAGAAGCCACCCTAATTTCTCTTACTCTTCGCAAAATGTCCAAAACCCAACCTTCATCCAAACTAGACCACAATCCAACCAAACGTTCCAAGCACAAAGAACCACCCAAAATCCACCGGGTTTCCAAAACCGGGGTTTCCAACAAAAACAACCTTTCCAACCTTTAAATCAACCCATTCAACAACAAACATTCCAACAACCATTTCAACAAACCTAACCACCCAAGTCTAATATGGAATTGATGATGGAGCAAATGTTGAGTAATCAAAATCAATATATGGCACAACAAAATCAAAAACATGAGGAGACAAATGCTTCAATCACCCAATTAAGAAATCAAATGCAAAACTCTCAAAGGATGACCGACACCCAAATCTCTCAATTGGCCACTCAATTGAGCCAAATACAAAACTCAAATGGGAAATTTCCCGGTAGGACCGAGGAGAACCCCAAAACCATGAATGCTATCCAATTGAGAAATGGGAGAGTGTTGGATGAATTTACTCACCCCAAAAAGAAAAGGACTAGAGGGGAAGAGGAGGTGGTTGAGAAAGAAAAGGAAGTTGATGATGAAGTTGTGGAGTTAGTTGTGGAAGAACCACCCAAGGTTGCAAAGGTAACACCAAAGGTTGTTGATGAACCCGTCAAGAATGAAGTGAGGCCATATGTGCCACCTATCCCTTTTCCTCAAAGGTTGGCAAAGGCTAAGCTTGAACAAAAGTATGGGAAATTTTTGGAAATGATGAGGGGAATGCACATCACCATCCCTTTTATTGAAGCCATTAAGGAAATCCCAACTTATGGAAGGTTCTTGAAGGAACTTATCTCCAACAAGAGAGTGTTGAATGCTCCCACAACGGTGAATCTTTCAAAGGAATGTAGTGCTATCTTGTTGAACAAACTACCCCCGAAACTTGAAGATCCGGGTAGTTTCTCTATACCTTGCACCATTGGGACCGTTCAAATTGATAAGGCACTTTGTGACTTGGGGGCAAGTGTTAGCCTCATGCCACTCAAAATTTTCAAGAGATTAGATGGTTTCGAATTATCTCCAACAAGAGTCTCTTTGCAACTTGCGGACCGGTCAATCAAATTCCCCATGGGTTTAGTTGAAGACGTTCCAATTAAGGTGGGAGGCCTTATAATCCCTTGTGATTTCTATGTCATGGACATTCCCGAAGACTCCAACATACCGATCATCTTGGGGCGCCCTTGTCTTGCCACGGGGGGTGCTTTAATTGATGTAAAAAATGGGAAACTCTCGCTTCAAGTAGGGGATGAAAAGATGGAGTTCTCATTGAACAAAACCATGGCGGAACCTTCAAGTGGAAAGTCTTGCTATATGATTGATGTCATTGAAGAGTGTGTAGAAAAGAGGCCGATGAAAAGTGGTGATCCTTGGCATGGGTTTGTTAGTGGCCAAGAGGAAGAGTGTGAAGAGCACTTGGAGATTGCTAAAGCTTGGGGTGAAATCATCAAAGAAGTCCCCAACAAGAAGTTTGAGAGCTTAGAAATGAATGGTAGAAGAGAGGAGAGATCCACGCCTCCTCAAGTGGAGTTGAAACCTCTTCCTTCTTCTTTAAAGCATGCATTTTTAGGCCCCAACCATACTTTCCCGGTTATTGTCAATAGTGCACTCAATGACATTGAAATTTCTAAATTGCTTGATGTTTTGAAAAAGTACAAAGATGTCATTGGGTGCACAATTGACGATATCAAGGGTATTAGCCCATCATTTTGTACTCACCGCATCCTTTTGGATGATGAGGGTGCTTCTTCGGTAGAGCCTCAACGACGCCTCAATCCCACTATGAAAGAAGTAGTTAGGAAAGAAGTGTTGAGACTTTATGATGCTAACATAATTTACCCCATTTCGGATAGCACATGGGTGAGCCCGGTGCATGTGGTGCCCAAAAAGGGGGGAATTACGGTAGTATCAAATGCAAATGATGAGCTAATAACCACTAGAGTGACCACCGGGTGGCGTATGTGCATAGATTATCGTCGCCTCAACAAGGCTACTAGGAAAGATCACTTCCCGTTGCCATTCATCGACCAAATGCTTGAAAGACTTGCCCAACACTCTTATTTTTGTTTTTTGGATGGTTTCTCCGGATTTTTCCAAATCCCGATCCATCCGAAAGATCAAGAAAAAAATACTTTTACATGCCCCTTTGGAACGTTTGCATATAGGCGCATGCCGTTCGGGTTGTGTAATGCACCCGCCACGTTCCAAAGGTGTATGTTGGAAATCTTTTCGGAATTTGTTGAGGACATCATGGAAGTGTTCATGGATGATTTTTCCGTTGTAGGTACCTCCTTTGATGAATGTCTAGGCAATTTAACCAAGGTTTTACAAAGATGTCAAGAAACCGGTCTAGTTTTAAATTGGGAGAAGTGTCACTTTATGGTGACGTCGGGGGTAGTCTTGGGTCATGTAGTATCGAGTCATGGTTTGGAAGTTGACCAAGCAAAAGTTGAGGTCATTAAAACCCTTCCCCTCCCATTAATGTGAAAGGAATTCGTAGTTTCCTTGGTCACGCCGGTTTCTACCGACGTTTTATCAAGGATTTCTCATCCATTGCTAGACCGTTGACCGAATTGCTAGGAAAAGAGGTTCCATTTGTATTCACTAATGCTTGTTTGGATGCTTTTAATAGGTTAAAGCGAGCTCTCATCACCGCTCCTATTATGCAACCTCCTACTTGGGGACAACCTTTCGAGCTCATGTGTGATGCTAGTGTTGTAGCGGTGGGGGCCGTCCTAGGACAAAAGAAAGATGGAAAGCTTCATGCCATATATTATGCAAGCAAAACTTTGGATTCGGCACAAGCTAACTACACCACTACCGAGAAGGAGTTATTGGCGGTAGTATTTGCCATTGATAAATTCCGTTCTTATCTAGTGGGGTCTAAGGTGATAGTCCACACCGATCATGCCGCCCTTAAGCATCTCTTATTGAAGAAGGACGCCAAGCCTCGATTAATAAGATGGATCCTTTTGTTGCAAGAATTTGATCTTGAGATCAAAGATAAAAAGGGGACGAGGAATCTAGTGGCGGACCACTTGTCAAGATTGGAAATTGAAGATCCGGGTAATGCAATACCCATTGATGATTCTTTCACCGATGACCAATTGTTTGCCCTTGCCATAGTAGAAGCACCTTGGTATGCCGATTTTGTGAATTATTTGGTGTCGGGAATCATTCCACATGACTATGATTCTCACAAGAAGAAAAGATTCTTTCATGATGTCAAACATTATTATTGGGATGAGCCCAATTTGTACAAAAGTTGTGGGGATGGTATAATGAGGAGATGCGTCCCAAGGGAAGAAATTGTCTCAATCATGTCACATTGCCATGATTTGCCATGTGGAGGACATGCTAGTGCTATGAAGACCGCCGCCAAGGTACTACAATGCGGTTTCTTTTGGCCCACTCTATTTCATGATGTTGCACTCTATGTGAAGGGGTGTGACAAATGCCAAAGAACGGGAAAGATCTCTAGGAGAAATGAAATGCCTATGAACTACATTCTTGAGGTAGAGATCTTTGACGTTTGGGGAATCGATTATCAAGGACCATTTCCATATTCTTATGGGAATGAGTATATATTGGTTGCGGTGGATTACGTAAGTAAGTGGGTAGAGGCGATTCCTACCAAGACTTGTGATGCAAAGACGGTTGGAAATTTCTTGAAGAGGGTGATTTTTCCTCGCTTTGGAGTGCCAAGAGTGCTTATTAGCGATCGAGGATCACACTTCCTAGAGAAGACTTTTGAAGCTATGCTTAGGAAGTATGGGGTTCACCATAGGAGAAGCCTTGCCTATCACCCCCAAGCTAATGGGCAAGCCGAAATTTCCAACCGAGAAATTAAGTCTATACTTGAGAAAACCGTTAATAGATCGAGGAAAGATTGGGCAATGAAGCTTGATGATGCCCTTTGGGCTTATCGGACCGCCTACAAAACCCCAATAGGCACTTCGCCTTTTAGGTTGGTCTACGGTAAGCCTTGTCACCTCCCCGTCGAACTAGAGCATCGTGCCTTTTGGGCCGTAAAACACTTGAACTATGACTTGAAGGAGGCGGGGGAGAAAAGGCTACTCGATTTGAACGAGTTGGAGGAGTTTCGTTTGAATGCCTATGAAAGCTCAAGGATTTACAAAGAAAAATCAAAGAGATGGCACGACAAAAGAATCATGAGAAGAGAATTTAACAAGGATGATCTAGTGTTGCTCTTCAACTCTAAGCTAACGCTTTTTCCGGGTAAGCTTAAGTCGAGATGGTCCGGCCCTTTTAAAGTGGTCCAATCGTTTCCCTATGGCTCCGTTGAGATAGCTAGCAATGACGGAAGAGTCTTTAAGGTAAATGGGCAACGACTTAAGCACTATGTAGTTGGGCAATCGATTGAGGAAGCCGTTGTCATTAACCTTGCCCCAATTGAGGCATAATCTTTACAATCTTAGCCTTTGCTTGCTAAACTTGGTCGAGCCAACGACGTTAAACAAGTGCGCTTATGGGAGGCAACCCACATTTGACGGTTTTGGTGTGATTTTGAGATTTTGTAGGAGGCAATCCGGGGACTTTTTCAAGTTTCTAATGCTTTTGTTAGGTGTTTGGGTTTTGAAGGAGGACTTGTGGAAGATTTTTGGGGTTTAAGAGTGATATTCATCGGAGCAAAAATCGAAAAATCGAAGATGATGGGCAAAAAAAACGAAGCCGTGCGCAACTAATGCAGGACACGGTCAACCGTGCGGTTCGTACCGTGCGCAACTCAAGCACACCGTGCGCAACTAATTCCGATCAGGTTAAACCGTGCGGTTTGAACCGTGCGGTTCTCAACTTTTTGAAAAAAAAAAATATAATTGCTGCACTTACAAAACGCACGGCCCACACAATTTCCCTCATCTTCATTGTTATCTTCATCCCTTTCCTCTCATTTTTTCCAATCCCCTTTCAACCCAACAACCAAACTTCCTCCAAAATCAACTCAACCCACCAAACTACCTTCAAATCCACTCAAATAAATACATCACCAACACTTTTTCATCATCAACAACAACAACAAGCCTAAAAAAATCAATTTGGTTCGCGGCCCGCGCTCGTCTTGACTGTTACCGGCCTTGGCTTAACTATGTATCGAACTACTCTCGCGATTTCGCCCAGTGCCCGCCACGGCTCGCTCCGAGGCCGCTAAGTGATCGCCTTGATTGATATGTGTCGTCTATATCCGCGCTCGGTCCGCTCTGGCACGGCGCCATCGTCTTACTCTGAGCTACCACCATGCGGATACTGCTAGGGACGTGGAAGAGGGAGTCACATTGCCAAGCTTTTGAGGGGGAGACTAAGGTTGCGTGACCTCGGCGATTCGGAGCCTCGAAGGGACAAGAGTCGCTCATCGCTCGTGGGCTCTCTTTTAGGGATTTAATGAGGCAAGTGGCACACCTCCAGAAGACGTGAGGACACATCAAGAGACTTGAATTTTTCCGGGCCGGAGTCGGAGACGTTTTTTCTGCTTTTCCGGGTGAGAACGGCATCTATTTGAAGGTTTCTTTCCCAATGGCCTCTAAACGATCCCGTGTGGAAGGTACAATTGCTTCTTCGTCTTTCCCTAACCCCGGTTTAACTAGAGTTCGTGTTAGCCAATTTAGACATAGAAGTGGCTTGGTTGGGTTTCATTCTAGTACCCAACTTAAGAAGTATAATGAGCTATTACGTAAGGATTTTGACCCCACCAAATTTTTCTGCACCCCTACAATGATTTCTATGGGAATTTATGATGATATTAATAAAATGTGTGATAGGTTGGGTCTAAAAATTGGGTCGACACATGTTTGGTCTTACAAGTCCCTTACTTGCGAGTTCCTTGCAACGTTGAAGGGAAACCTTGACAGTAGATCCCCAACCATTAGCTTTCAAATCTTGGGACATGAGTTCGAGTTTAGCCTTGAAAAGATTTCGGAATTTCTTGGTATTCCCTTTCTACATGATTGCAAGGGTGTCGCTTCTAAGTCGACACCTAAAATGAGGGATCGGGAAAAATTTTGGACCGAAATAACCCGTTCCGAAGCCCGATATGAGGCTCGGACAGCCGCCTTATCGGAGGTGCGGAACCCTGTGTTCCGTTACTTTTTGAGGATGTTTTCCGACATTCTCATAGGTAGCCACGAGACTCACCATAGGGTAGGGGCGATTGCGTGTCATAGCCTTATGGAGCTAATGGAGAATAAACCCTTGTCCATCGACCTGACCAAGGCGGTTTTGTTACAATTGATGAAAATTAGAGACAAAGTACCACCGACAATCATAGGAGGGGGACTAGTAACCTTGATCGCTCAAGGGGCGGGGATGAATGAGGAACCTTAGGATAGGGCGAGGGGGTCAACTTTCATAGACCATAATCATTTGAGGACGTGCCTTATGACTAGGACGGTCGATGAGAGGCAAGGTCTTTATTTCCTCATCACAAAGCGTCGGGCCATGCCACTCCCCAACCCCGATTTCACAACTATCTTTAACCGGGTGAACTGGGGGATGCCTTTGCGGGAGGGGGAGTTGATTAAGGATTCTACTTATGTTGATTGGGGAACAGCGTCCTACGGTCTTGACCCCTCCACGATAAGGTATGAGACCATTTTGCCTATTGATGATAATGCTTCCTCCGATGGTGACGGTTCCCCTACCCCTCCCCAACCTAGAAATGAGAGACCAACCTCCTCTCACCAACCTTTCTCCCAATTCGAGACCGGCAACCCTTCGGGTGGGGGGTATAATCAAGGGCAACATGCTAATTTTGGGTATACCCCATACATGCCCCAACAATTTTCCATGCCCCCCTACCAACAATACCCACCTCCACCTCCGGGTTTTGGCCCTAACCCTTGGGACATGTCTTCCCTCTCAACCCAAATCTCCTCCCTAAACAACAACTTTAATACCCTTAATTCCAATTATGACTCCCTCTTCACCTCTTTTGGTGAGCATAGGAGTTCTTTTGAGGCTTTTAGGGCGGAGACTAGGAAGTCTTTTGAGGACCTTAGGGAGGACACTAGGAAGTCTTTTGAGGAGTTGAGGAATCTCCAAACTCGGCAACTTGATGAGGCTATGAGTGCCGTGGGTAGTTTGGGTGAGTCGGTTAAGTCTTTGTTCGACGCCTTCACTTCTCATTTCCCACCTCATCAACCACCGCAATAGACTTGGGGGAACGGGAGGAGCCTTGTGTGAGGAGGTGGCATTGAGGATGGTTGTTGGTTGTTGGGTCAGTTTTCTTGTTTTGTATCCCCTTCTATTCCCTTGTCCCTTTTTGATTGATGAAGAATTGAGTTGTTGTTGTTGCATTGTTGTTATTTGATTGTGTTGTGATTTATTGTTTGCAAGTGCATTGGTTGCACTTGGGGTGATAACTTTTGATATGCTCCTACTTTTGAAAATCCAAATTAACAAGAATCTCCCTAATTTTGAGCGAGTATGCCCGTCAAATCCAAATTTAGATAGCCTAGTCTAGTCTTTATAAAAAAAAAAACAACAAAAATATGTTTTTCCTTTTTGAAATAAAATGTGTTTCTTCTCCCGTTTGAGTACTTACTCGAGGACGAGTAAGGTGCAAGTGTGGGGAGGGGATTCCAAAAAAACAAAAACAAAAAAATTGAAAATTTTGAAAAATCCAAAAATACGTGTTCTTTGTATATATTTGTGCATGCGTGTAGTTTGTTCACTTGTGTAGGATCCGCAACCAATGATCGGAGACAAGAACGAAGGTTCGTGAGCCTAGATTTGGTATGATCTTTCCAACCTTCACCCCTTTCTTTTCTTGTAATTTCACATGAGAAGTTGGGAGACTTTTGACTTGTTGATGATGATTTGAGAAATTGGTGGTTGTGGATTGTTGTGTTGTAGATTAGGATTCCTTTGCTATTAGTTGCATGTTTATTTGTTGTATTGTTGTACTTAGCTTGCATTCATGTAGTTTAGTTGCATAAAAAAATGTTTTCAAAAGAAAATACCAAAAATACGGATAAGTGGTTTAATGATGTTGAACGTTCCGAATGATAGTAGTCTTGTCTCTAACTTTGAAATTTATTTAAAATTCTTTTGAAAACAATGTTTGCATTTACATGAGTGAATTTTAGGCGTCCAAATGGCCAAGGTCAATGTAAATCGAGTTTTGCAAGGTTTTTCATTCCATTTCAACCCATGTAGTTAAACATCCTTGAGTGGTGGTTGGACGAAGGCGACCATGGAGGTCAATTTTAGAGCTTATATTTCCCTAAGGAAGGGGTGTTGTTTCATTTTGATCAATTGTTTAATCATGATTTCACGCTCATGTTCTTTTAAGGATTCCCGTCACTCCCGGCCACCCAACTTGGCACATTGTGCGCAAGTTGAAAGATTTCGGTGGGTGATCAACGGTTGAATCTTTGGGAATATGGGTGTCCACCGTTATGCTTGTACCCCCATTCGAGCACTTATATAGCGGTGGGTCCAAATTGTTGAAACACACACAAAAGAATTGTCAATCCCGAACAAGCACTAAAAAAGGAGAAGAAAAAAGGGAAAAAGAAAAAAAAAATCGAATAATTGGGGCAAACATCAAAAACCAAAAACATTCCCAAAACAAATATCAAATAAGTCACCAAAATGGGTAGACCCTTACCTCTTAACATTGACGAGAGGACGACCACACCACCGCTTTTGGATTTAAACGCACGGGAATCCTATTCCGCAATCTCCCATCCTTGCATTACTAGTTTTTGGAAGGTAGGGCGGACGCCTAAGCAATTTCATGCATATGTAAGCGTAGTTTTCTTAGATTTTTAATGAAATTTCGTAATTAGATATTTGACTACTATTTGAGGGATGATCGGATGATTAAAATCACTTACTAGTTGGTTTTGGCCTCGGCTACCTAGATGAGGAAGGTAGTCATTTTGTACCTTTGTGAACCGGTGATTGATTAATTAATTGCTTGATTGTTTGGTTCATTCATTTTTGTGCAAGACCTCACTTGCCTCGCGAGGTGTGCTTTTCCCTCATAAGCATACCTACGTGAGTTGAAAGGGCGTTGAGTGCGCTAAAACTCATGCGGATAATAGTAGTATAATAATTAAGTGATGCTTATATTGTGCATCCGCTTTTAGGATTATGAGGGTTTCATTTCTCGTTTTTCACACTTTAATCTTGCTTTATGCTTACTCGAGGACGAGTAAGGGTTAAGTGTGGGGAGATTTGATAACCGCACTATTTGCGCGTTTTATAAGCTAATAATTATGCTATTTATTCCCTATTTTCATGTGTTTTATGTTAGAATCACGTTTAGAGGCTTTAGATACGTAAAACCCGTCTTCCGGGTGTGTTGTTTGGTATTTTTGTTTCTTTGGGTTGTTTAGGAACAAGTTGAACTCAGAATGCCCACATCTTGGCATGAGCAAAGCCCATGGACCAACCAAACAGCCCATGCTTCAACAAAGGAAGGAAAAAGCGGAACAAAGGCGAAAAAAAGGGAGAAAAAGCACGGCCGTGCGTTGCGCTATTAGACCGTGCGGAACTAATGCAGGACTGGGTCAACCGTGTGGTTCCCACCGTGCGTAACACAAGTGACCTCTACTTTGACGTTTCCACCGTGCGGTTCTGACCGTGCGTTTCTCATCTCCACCGTGCGCAGCTCCAGATTTGAGCACAGCCTATCCGTCTTTTAAACGACCTCGTTTTGCGTGTTTTTTGCCTCTTGTATAAATAGCCCAAACCTGAAATTGTAGAGGGAGGTTTTTTTATTAGCTTTCCTAGAGAGAAAACAACAAAAAAATCAAAATAGCATTCTAGATCTATTTTCAATTGTAATCCAAATTTCCAAGCTTTAATCTAATTTCTTTCTTTTCATCTCTTATTTTCCTCATAGTTGGTAACATTTTCTTCCTCCTATCTTTCAATTATGCTTTTGTTTATGTTTTATGTCTTTCAAGTTTGAATGTTTAGATTGCTTATAGGTAAAGTTTCCATCTTTGAATTCATTGTTTGTTTAATTTTAGTCTAATAGATTGAATTTCATCATCTAGTTAGTAATTGCATGTTATTAATTAAAAATCTCATCTTTATCATGTTCAACCTTAAATATTCAACCCTTATTACTTTCGAGTGTTTAGTAACCATGTTTAGTGAGTAGTAACCCTTTCTAGGGTCCGATTAAGTCTAATTATGGGTATTGATTGGTGATTGGTTAAATTAGCAAGTAGCGGTTTATGGGTGATTGTTTTTGGTTGAGGTTGTTTTGTATTGACCCTTTATTGGACCCTTGTTCAACCCTTAGAGGCTATCAATGGGAGTTGGGCCAACTTAGGGGGCTACTTAGGCTATCGATGGGAGTCGGGCTTACGGTAGTGGACTTGGGTAAGTTTAGGGATCGACTTTAGGTGGGTTATTCGCGGGAGCGAGACCCCTTAGAAGAGACTCCACCTTTTGGCTAGGGGATTTCATCCGCGGGAGTGGGAAAGACCCTAGTTGAGACCTTAGTGTTGACCCGAAATGCCTTGGACTCGTGTAGGGGTTATCCATGGGAGTGGGACCCTTTATCGAACCTAGAGGCTACCTATACTCGGGAGGGTTAGGTAGTTAGTATAGATAACACCGTCTTGCTTGAACCCATATTTCGCCACTTGTTGATAGACCACCCACCGTTACAACCCGTGAAATAAGACTTGATCGGATCCTAATTACCCTTAATCTTGATTAAATCCCGTATTTTCCATAGCTATTTGTTTAGTTTGCATTTTAGTCTAGATCTTATTTATTGCATTTAGTTGTCGCTAGTTGAATTCAATTTTTCCCCTCTTATCGACTTAGCTAGCATCCCTTAAAACCGACTAGTAATCGCTTTGCTCTCCGTGGAAATCGACCCTCAAGTGCTACTTTGATAACCGTGCACTTGCGGTATTTAAAACCCCATCAATGTTGTTAGTAGTAGATATATGTTGGACTTTGGTTGTGAAATTGAATGTTGGTTAAATTTGGTAGTGGGAAATTTTATGTTGGTAGTATAATTTGATTAGTTGGTTAAAATTGGTAATTCGAATTAGTATTTAGATTGCCTATTTAGTAAGAATGTAGATTGTCTCAATTAGTTGTTGGATTGCCTAATTATGTTATATTTATGTATTTATATAGATTTATAATGAAGAGGGTTGAACGAGAATGGATGTATGAAAGAGTTGGTGCTAGGAAGATGGTTAAGTATGAGTTTGTATGTTGGGTGAATAGTTTTCTTGAATATGTTAAAACTCGAGATGAATTTAGGAATTCACAACTAATTAGATGTCCATGTGTAAAGTGCAAAAATTTGAAATACTTGAGTGAACTCGTGGTACAAGAACACCTTATTAGTAAAGGTTTTACGGGAAATTATTATGATTGGGTGTGTCATGGTGAGCCTTACTCCTTGAAAATACCAAACAATGTACCAAACACTACTCAATCTCCCATAAGAGGACCATATCGAGAGATGGTAATAGATGCCTTAGGTGACCGTGCATTAGAACATATGGAGGACCCCCCTATCGGTGAAGAAGAAACTCCACACCCTCAGTTGAAGAGTTTTTTTGATATGTTAGATGCGGCGGAGAGACCTTTATATGAGGGGAGCGATGTGTCGGTGTTACAAGCAGCTGCAAGGGTTGTTAACATAAAATGTGAGCACAACTTATCGCACAAATGTGTAGATAAGATTGCTTCCTGGATTGAGGATGTTATACCTCGGGGAAATGTGATGACCCGCACCTATTATAACACCAAAAAATTGCTCAAAGCTCTTCAACTACCCTATCAAAAAATTCATTGTTGTAAGGACGGGTGTATGCTCTTTTGGAAAGAAGATGTGTCGTTTGATAAATGTAAGAAATGTGGCAAAGATAGGTACAAGCCAACACCATCAAGTGGGAAAAAAATACCTGAAAAAGTCTTATTCTACCTTCCTATAGGTCCAAGATTATAACGGCTTTATGCTACTAGAAATATTGCGGAGGCTATGAGATGGCATGAAGAAAACCCTCGTGTACAAGGGACATTTGCCCACCCAAGCACCGGTTGACACAACCGTCTTTCAAGAAGAAATGACGACACCTCTTAATTTATCTTCGATTGTGGAAGATGAAGTCTTACAAGGTTTTAGTGAATGAGATGATGAGGAAGAAGATGAGGTGGTGGAGGTTCGTAGATTTGGAAGAGGAAATGAAGACTTATATGAAGTTGATTTTATAAATGATGAAGATGAAGATGAAGATGAAGATGAAGATGAGGATGAGGATGAGGATGAGGAGGAGGAGGAGGAGGAGGAGGAAGATGAAGATGAAGATGAGTAAAAGACTAGTTGTGTAATATTAAGTATATGTTATGTAATAAGTACAATATAATTAGTAATGTTTTATGTATCATCAATTATCAAAGTCATCATTTGTTTATTTGACAACAATGTTTAATTAGAAAGTTTATTGTTAACATTAACTTGTGTATATTTAGTTTTGTTTAAGATGTCAGGAGAACGTGGACGGGGACGAGGACGAGAACGAGGACGAGGACGAGAACAAGGTATAGTATTTAGGGTCCCGGTGATAGAAGAGGGGGAGACGAGCGACGAAGAGAACAACAATGAGGGGGAGATGACAAACCAAAGTACAACCTCTACGACAACAAAAGAGTGCACATTGGATATAGAGCCGGGATTATTATGGTACAATTTCTTATTTATAATCTCGTTTCTAATAAATTTAACTTAAAACATGTTACATATCATTTTCTAATATAAAGATTGATATAGATTTGACGATAGCCAAGTGGTCCGAAGAGTTAGCCGGTCTTTCAAAAACAACTACGATGTCCCTTACTTGAACTGGAAAGAGACTCCAAAAAGTAAAAGGGATGCGTGGTTTGATAATTTTCGGGTATTTATATATATTAACTTTTACTTTATTAATTTATAAGTGTTGTTGTTTTTATGTGTAGACATTGTGCAATTGGGATCCTAAGTATGAGGATGAGTGTAGGAAGCAATACAATGAGACGTGTAGAAAGCGTTTAAAAGACGCCATGTATGATGCCGGGCAGATGATAAGAGGTAAGAATCCAACTGGTCCGGGTTGGATGCATCCTAATGTTTTCAATGAATTAATCGAGAAGCGGAAGAATAAGGCGTTTATCAAGAGATCGAAACCAGCTTCCATCAACAAGAAAGGCGGCGAAGATGGCCCTACTACACATCACTACGGGTCAATCAAAGCTGTTAAACATGCTGCTAAGATGGTAAATAATTTGAACTTATTTAAGTATTTGAAGTTGATAATTTACTTTGTTAATATAATGTTAGTATTTGTAATTTGAAGTTAATGTTTGATTTGGTTTTATTAAAGGCAAAAGAGAAGGGGGGTATAGCCCCTAATGCAGTGGAGCTATTTCTTGATAGCCATAGGAAAATGGTTAATGGTGAGGAGCAATGGAGTCATCCAACTGCCCGAGTGAGATATGTAAGTATTACTACATTCAAAATTTCATTTTTACATTTGTGTTAGGACTTCCGATAGACGCTTTTTACTTTCTAAGGATGATAGATGAGTTATTTACAACTTTCTTTTTTGACAATGTAGCAAAATTTTCTAAGGATGATAGGTGAGCTTACGGAGCAAGGAATTCCGATTGACGCTAACAAGGTTTGGTTCGATTCGGTGGATGGATACAAGAAGGGCCAAGTCTTTGGTTTAGGGACCGCCGCCTCACTATATTACACTCCCCCGGCGTCATCATCGTCGACAGGTAATTCTTCCGCCTCCCAATTCAACAATATATCCCGGGTGTTCTAAGTCAATCAATTGAAGCACGTGAGAGGGAAGCCGAAGAGTTTAGGAAGTATAGAGAGGCGGTGCAACAAAGGGAAGAAGAAGCTCGGAAAAGGGAAGAACTTTACATGAAAAATCAAGAAGAACTTAGGCAACAAATCACGGCAAGTCAAGCCGCTAGTACGCGTGAACGAGAAGAAACAAGGCGCCAAATTGAGGCCTTAGCCAAACTATTTGAATCCCAAACCCAATACCGATGCAACAATAACACATTTGATTTCCCTTATAACCCAAATAACGATAACTCCGGTGGAGGCGAAAATGGTTTTCAAGTGTAAGGTAGTTGGTTGTATAAGACATGGTTACTTGTAATTTAAACTTTAGTAGTTGGTTGTATAAGACATGGTTACGGTAGATGTAAGACATGTAGCGTTATGGTTATCTTGGTTGTAAGATTACGTTGAAAATTTTCTAATTTGTAAGACGGTTTCTGGTTCCAAAAAATTGTGTCCGAATGCATTTGTATATATTTTGAAATATTTGCAGGAAATATAGCAAATGGGTGAGAATAAGAAGTAAAAATCACTCAAATCGTGCACATTGGATACCGACCGACTAGAGCCATTACCGACCGATCTATATACTTTACCGACCGACTAAACTAAAATACCGACCGACTGCCGTCCAAAAACATTCTGCCCATTAATTGACACAATCTGGCACCGACCGACCACAAACTGATACCGTCCGACCGTCGGTCGGTAATTACCGACCGAATTGGGTAATACCGACCGATTGGATCTTGATATTGACCAGGTCAATATGTTTTGGCACCGACGGATTTATTGTTGAACGACGGATTAATCGGTCGGTATGTGTCCGACCGATTTGCAATCGGTCGGTATGTAACATTTACCGACCACAATTACCGACCGATTTGTTTCGGACGCTACGGAAGAAAAAACGGTCGGTAAGTGGTATTACCGACCGATTTTTACTATTTGCGACCGCTAAAGACGGTCGGTACTGGACCTGATTCTTGTAGTGAATCTAGGGACACTATTAGATAAATAATGTATTTCCTTACTAAATTTAGTAAGGAGCCAATAATTATGGGATAAAATTTGAAAGAAATTGTGACAATAGAAGTGGAAGGAGGAGAGTATAAAATATAATTCTTATGTGTAAAACTTGACGAATCCTTCGATTGAAAGTATCACAAAAATGAATAAAATATACTCTTTTCGTCTCGGTTATTGTGTAATGATAAATTCACTACACATTTTACTATGTCACTCAAATTGGGAGAGGTGAATAGTAAGACATCCACATATTGAGCTTATTTTTGAGTGCCGTTAAATAAAACAATTGTGCTGTTATCACCGTCCCGGTTCTTTGTTATCTATTCATTTTGTCAAAAATACCGTGAAAATGATAAAAGGAAAAAAGAAAATAATCAGCTAAAGTGTTCTCCCAAGCCCCATTTATCCACTTGGTCACACATTAGATGTCCACTAGTCAGTTTATGTAAACTGTACCAAATATTGAATTAGATAAAAATTAAATAACACACCCAAAATGAAAATAAATAACAATTAAATGAGCTGAGACAAAGTGGTTGTTTGGTTACCCACTAAATTACGTAGGAACTTGAATTCATGTGTATTGCAAAATGGGTAGGTTGTTTGGTTATCTCAATTCACGTGAATTTGAATTTCACATGAATTTCAATTCCTCCATAATGGAGGAAGTTGCTTACCTAGGTACCCCTAAGTAGGGGTGAGCAAAACCGTATATCCGATACGGTTTTTAAAACCGTATCGGATATCCGGTTTTAAAAATCTCAATTTTGAGTATCCTTATCCGATACGGATTTTCCGTATATCCGGAAACCGTATATCCAGTATCCGGTTTT
>JAIUZE010000790.1:0-85788 GCA_022085475.1 Heliosperma pusillum | reverse complement strand
TAGTTTTATACCCGTACAAAAAATGTACGGGCTTGTTTTAAAAACTTTGCTATGCGTACATATGTTCGACTAATTAATACAAAATGATCAGAGAGTGAAAACCTCAAGTTATTAGAAAATTGTTGACTTGGGTACCTTCCCTTATATCTTAATGTTTGACTATTATTACTCGTAAAATGGAAATACATACGGATCTATCAAAAGAGAATGGTGATAGATAACTGTGAAATGAGTGTGAAATTATTAATAGTAATGAATTTTTACATTTAACCACTTGATTTTTAAAAATTGGAGCAATCCAACATATTATATTTACGATACATTGGCCTTGAATTCATGACGTCTCATAATAAAAAATAAGTTATCAAAATCAAGATAATACGACGCACAGTAAGTGACCGTCCAAGTCACCAAGTAAAATTACATTGTTAAGTGTTAACCCATGTCCCATGGGCCGTAAGTCCATGACACATTCTCACACAAAAGTAAACACCCAAATCCATCAAAATAAAACCTCAAAATTTCACCAAAACCCTAACTATATTTTCATATTTGCCGACATTCATCTTCAACCTCACCAATTTATTATTGATTTTCATCTCTTCCACTTTAAAAAGCTTATTTTATGCTAAGTTTTATTTTTTGTTTAGTTAAATTTGTTCTTCTCCATTTCTATTCTCGATGATCCATAATGGTGCCATCAAATTCTGCATAATTTTTATTTCTGGTTAGTCATGCAAATATCGAAATAAGTAATTTTTTTTTCTTCTAGAAATCTATAGTTGTTCATCCGTCTTTTACTCTTTTTCTAATTTATAATTAAATGTTATTTTTATATATACATCTCCTTATTTGTTTTAAAAAAATATTTGGAAGTATTGCCTTTTCAATTATGTTTTTAAAAAATTCCATTAATTAAAAATTTTGTGAGTATGAAATTGATTTTTTCAAAAAAAAAAATGATAAATAACTTTAAAGATCACTTGATAATTTCCCATAGACATGAACTAATTTGTGTTTTACTTTGGCTAAGTTATTGGTCGTTTACTTTATTAATAAGTACGGGAATTAATTGAAATAGGAATTAACTTTTTTTTTTAATATTAATTTTTAGTTATATTATTAATATTTCAATAAAAGTTTTATATTAAGGGGGATTGTAATTTTCGGACTGTAATATGGATTGTGATTTCTTATTGTATTTTTGTATATTAATTCTGAAATATAAAATTCCGATTTTTTTTAAAAAATTTTTTTTTTTTTATAATGGAATCATAGTATCATATAATCTCAATTATATCATATAATCAACTCTAAAATTAAGAAGCTTGGAAAGGGCATGAAGGAGAGTAATTAAATGTAGAGTGCATGAGAGAGAGTAATTAAATGGTGTTGAGTTTCTGTGGGTCCTACTCACCATAAAAAGGGGAAAAAAGTAGAGTTTTTTCCAGCCAATAAGAAGGCTGGAAAAAACTCCCCTTTTATATATAGAGGGGATATGAAGACCGTGAAATGAGGGATAGGAAGGGAGAACTAAACAAACACGAGAGCACAACCGTCTTGTCTTTATGCTTAAGTCCAAATCAAGGCCTTTCAAAAGAAATTTCAAAGTGGTTATTTATATACGCTTCACTATGGTGAAAATAAATCCATGTTGCAAGTTGTTATTCTTACCAAAATTCTTGAAACTTACATTAAGTTAGTTAGAATAATTGCACAATTATAACGGCTTATATATTAGAAATGTAAGAATTATTATTATATTAATATTTAATTCTCTATTGTGTGGACCTAATTACTGATATTAGTTGCCTTAATTAAATAATGGTTAAATATATTGTTTCGGGTTTTTATTAGGAGTCCTAGTTTAAGTAGATTATGGTAAATAGTTACAGGCTATTTACATAACTGACTACTTATTCCATAAAGCCCCTCCTGCCACCTCTCTATATAAGTACACTGTTTGTGCTTTAACCTAATTCATTCATATCACCAACACACAAGAAAGAAAGTGAATTAGAGAATAAGGAAGGTAGGAGAAGGCAAAGCAATAAGGGTTTATTATTTATCTTTCTCAAGTAACTTTATTATCAGATCTGATGGCTGCACCACGTAAGTACCTTTCAGTAATTATCGTTATAATCAAGATCCTATAATTTATGTTTACATGTGGTATCAGAGCATGGTTGTGATTATAGTTGTAATTCTGATTAATGTTTTAATTATGTTTTTATGAATGAATTTAATGTTTTAATCATGATGTTGTAACATTCATTCATAATTGATTGTATACCCTTATGATAGATATTGTATCCTTATACCATAATCGTTTCCGCTGCCATAATCGAATTATTTCGTTTTTAATTGATCTATGATGATTTCTATATGAATTATGATGAATATTTGCGCTGCCCTAATTCGATTTGTATGATTTATTTTGATTATTATGCGTATGAATGCCGTCTGATTTCTAACCTACTCGATCGAGCTAATGCTCACTCGATCGAGGCGTTTGTTTATGCTTCTGCTCGATCGAGCTAACTGCTTACTCGATCGAGTCTTTCCTGTTTTGCTTCTGCTCGATCGAGCTAACTGCCTACTCGATCGAGTCTCTTCTGATTTGCTTCTGCTCGATCGAGCTGATGGTGTACTCGATCGAGTGGTTCCCTTTTGCCTTGTTCTCGATCGTGCTAAAGTCTTTCTCGATCGAGATGCCTTGTTTATTTTTTCTACTCGATCGAGCTGTTGTTTTACTCGATCGAGGACTTCCCGTGCTGTTTCTGAGATTTATCGTCTGTTTTACCGTATGCTTGTGTAATATTATGTCGTTATGCTTATAGAATTAATTTATTTAGCGTACATTATTATTATATATCAATTATACATTAGTTATATCTTATGTATCGTTTAAAGGAGACCTCCGCATTATGACGTGTTGAAATTCACCACAGTGAATTCATCTCGTACGCGATAAGATCTCATAATGTATTTAAATTGGGCATTCACATTATGTTGATGTTCACCACAGTGGACTCAAATTATGCAGTGAATATCCGACTAAGCATCTAATGGGGTGAAATAACTCGTATTAAGGTTTTACCCACAGGTAACCTGACATTAAAGTAAAGCACCCAATAAAGAGAGTATTCTTGATTATGTAATTAAGCATGCGTAGGTTGTCCACAGATACTACACATTGCCTAATGAATGTTTATAAGTTACTCATTTAAGTTTCAAGTCTTAGTCATAATTGCTATTGTGTGATAAACTCAAAGCCTAATGTTATGAGCATTGTTCATAATGCAGTACCGTTGCAAAGCTCCCTCAATAACTGTGTCCAAGCAGTACCACAACTTGATGGTACTAATTACTCTGAATGGAAGGAGCATCTCGAGTTCTATTTAGGTATTCTTGAACTTGATCTGGTGCTTACTGGAACAGCTCCTGCTGAACCAGCTGAAGATGCGAGTAAAGAGGTACTTGATGAGTATAACTGGTGGAAGAAATGTGACAGTCTTTGCTTAAAATTTTTACGACTTACCACTGCACAAAACATTAAGTCCTCCATTTCGGAGACAGGCTGTACTACAGCCAGTAAGTATATGGAAATCATTAAGGAACGCTTTCAGACTACCGATAAAGCGGTAGCTGGAAGACTTATGTCTGAACTTACCACTGCTAAGTATAATGAGAATGTGACCACCATGCAGCAACATGTGCTGCATATGACGAATCTGGCAGCTAAGTTGGGAAAATGGGCATGAAAGTTGAGGATCCGTTCCTTGCCCAGTTTATAATCAACTCTCTGCCAGATAAGTTTGATGCTTTTCACCTTCATTACAACACCGTTAAAGAAATTTGGAGTGTTAATGAATTGACCAATAAACTGGTTCAGGAAGCAGCAAGAATCAAACAGAAAGATGAGGCTGATGCCTCAAGTAAGAATGGTGGTTTACCCCAGGCACATCATGTGCATCATGTAAGCGGGAAATCTAAAGGTAAGTTTGGAAACAGGAAGGGCATTAAGCCAAGCCCTTCTGATAAACCGTCTGCATCTGGCTTAAAGAAGGAAATTAAGAAGCAGGAAAGTTGCTTTTTCTGTAGAAAACCTGGGCACTTTCAGCAAGACTGCATAAAGCGTAAGAATTGGTTCGAAAAGAAGGGTAAGCCTTTGGCTTTAGTATGTTTCGAATCAAATTATGTTGAAGTTCCTTCTAACACTTGGTGGCTAGATACAGGCTCTAATGTACACATTTCGAATTCCTTGCAGGGATTCCTTATGACAAGAATCATAAATCCAAATGAGGCCTCCTTATACATGGGGAATAAAGAAAAAGCCTCAGTAGAAGCCATTGGAAGATTTAGCTTGGAATTAAGCACTGGATTTAAGTTGATTTTGGAGGATACACTTTATGTTCCCTCCTTCGGACGCAATTTAATTTCAGTTTCTAAGTTAGATAATAGTGGTTTTAAATTATGTTTTGGACAAGGTTGTTTCAGTATGTATCGAGACAATATTTATGTTGGTTCTGGGATTTTAGAAAATGGATTATATCGTATTTATTTAGATAAATTGTTTTCAGAATCTCTTTGTGTTTCTTATAATGTTTCTCTGCATAATAATGTTGGTTCGAAACGTGGAAGATGTAATGAAAGTTCCTCCTTCTTGTGGCATAAACGTTTGGCCCATATTTCAAGAGAAAGAATGAACATATTGGTTAAAGACAATATGTTACCTTCTCTTGATTTTACTGATTTTGGGACGTGTGTGGAATGCATTAAAGGTAAGCAAACCAAACACACCAAGAAAGGGTCCACAAGAAGCACTGCGTTATTAGAAATTATACATACAGACATTTGTGGTCCTTTTGATGTTCCCTCCATGAGCGGAGAGAAATATTTCATCACATTTATCGATGATTATTCACGTTATTGTTACCTTTACCTTTTGCATGAAAAATCTCAATCAGTAAACGCCTTAGAGGTTTACATTAAGGAGGTTGAAAGGCAATTGGGAAAGAAAGTGAAAATCATAAGGTCAGATAGAGGTGGTGAATATTATGGCAAATATGATGAATCAGGACAACATCCTGGTCCCTTTGCAAAACTCCTTGAAAGTTTGGGTATTGTCCCTCAGTACACAAATCCTGGTTCTCCATGGATGAATGGTGTAGCTGAGAGGCGTAATCGAACCCTATTAGAGGCTGTGAGGACAATGATGAGTAATACCAACTTACCCATGAAGTTGTGGATGCATGCCCTTATGACTGCTTGTGTATGTTGGAAACCGGGTTCCCAGTAAGGCAGTTTCAAAGACACCATTTGAACTGTGGAAAGGGTGGAAACCGAGTCTTCAACATTTGCATGTATGGGGATGCCCAGCAGAGGCACGCATTTATAATCCACATGAAAGGAAACTCGATCAAAGAACCATTAGTGGGTTCTTTATCGGTGATCCAGAAAAGTCTAAAGGGTATAGGTTTTACTGTCCTACACACAGAACAAGAATTGTAGAAACCGGAAATGCCAAATTCCTTGAGAATGGCGAAGTTAGTGGGAGTGATCAGGTAAGGGATGTCATAGTCAATGAAGTTAGGGTGGCAATTCCAGCTTCCTTGCCCCCAATTTCAATTGATGATGTTCCACATAATGATAATGTTGACCCAGTCAATATTGTGGAACCTAACGTTGATGACCCTCCACTCCCGAATGATAACATTGCCACTGAAGTTGTTGATACAGCCCCTGAAATAGTATTAAGAAGGTCCACAAGACCTAGAAAGCCAACTACTTCAGATGACTATGTGTATCTACAACAATGTGAATTTGACATTAGTATTGATAATGATCCGGTTACGTTTTCACAAGCTATGAATTGTAATGATTCCGATAAATGGATTAATGCCATGAAAGAAGAAATGGAGTCTATGGCTAAGAATGAGGTCTGGGAGTTGGTCAATTTACCAGTAGGTCATAAGGCTGTCGGCTGCAAGTGGGTCTTTAAGACCAAGCGCGACTCCTCAGGTAATATTGAACGACATAAAGCCAGACTGGTAGCTAAAGGCTTTAATCAGAAAGAAGGCATTGATTATAATGAAACCTTCTCTCCAGTTTCTAAGAAGGATTCATTACGGATCATTTTAGCTTTTGTAGCTCATTTTGATTTAGAGCTA
Organism: Heliosperma pusillum; assembly: GCA_022085475.1. Classification (NCBI taxonomy): domain Eukaryota; kingdom Viridiplantae; phylum Streptophyta; class Magnoliopsida; order Caryophyllales; family Caryophyllaceae; genus Heliosperma; species Heliosperma pusillum. Next base: position 79,615 of record JAIUZE010000790.1, on the reverse strand, counting down.
CATCAAATGGATGTGAAAACGGCATTCTTGAATGGGAGGTTGGAAGAAGAAGTCTACATGGCTCAGCCTGAAGGCTTCATTATTGATGGCAAAGAGGACAAGGTCTGTATATTAAAGAAGTCCATTTATGGACTTAAGCAAGCTTCTCGACAATGGTATATTAAGTTCCATAATACCATTACCTCCTTTGGGTTTCAAGAAAACACTGTTGATCAGTGTATATACCTGAAGATCAGAGGGAGTAAGTTGGACCATTGTTGAGTACTTTTTATGCGATGACCCATCACTGTTATAGCAAGACAGTAGTGGATTCTCGCGGGCACTATACGTCAAACTAAAGGATTGTCATGTACATTGGTCAAGAAACAGAGGAACCCAAGTGAATTCCGTCACATCGAAGTTATAGATTATATATGTGTACTCTCCAAATAATATTGTGTTCCCCTCGACCAAGATTTTCACATTAGATATTCAAATTTTGAGTTCACGTCAAACTCAAACTCAACAGTTCGCCATTATGACCCACTATTAAGTACTAACTATAGTTACTATATGATTTTACAGGACCAAGTTTTCAATAAATATAACTTCATATCTTTTGGCATGTTTATGACATAACTGGAAAAAAGGTTAACGTGTTATAATTGACAGTCCCTTAATTGATAAAGTTTTATAAGTTGCAATGGTCCTTATCTGAAAAAACGATAGTATAGGTCCTTGGCTTTTTCGGGTTAAATCTCTTATAAAAAGGGTCGTAGTAAATTAATTATTACAGCCTTATAAATACCACTTTTCAAAATTTACTACCTTATAAAACAAACTCCTAAAATTACTACCTTACTAAGCAATAGTGCATACAAATTGCTACCAATCCCCTTTTCCGGTCACTTTTTTTCTAAACTGACAGAAATACCCTCCACTTAAATACAAATCAAAGAAGCCAATTCACAACATATTTCTTCTCTATCAAAACTCATTGCCTATCAAAACCCACTGCCAATCTCTCAAAACCCTATCAAACTATATGATCGGTTACTGGATTTCGCCATTGAGCTGTTGACAAAGTATGTAACCCTAACTTGTTGACATTTAATCTTCTTTTTCTGCAATATTACTAATTTAATTATTTTAATTTCAACCCTAATTGTTGCCATTTAATCTTCTTTTAATTTCAACCCTAATTTGATTTGTATTTGTTATATAGATTAATTTTCCTAATTTTGAACACTATATTTGTTGTTGTTGCTGTAGAAATGGTGATTATTTTTCTGATTATATAGATTATTTTTCTAATTTTCCTGATTATTTTAATGCAGAACCCTAATTTCTTCTTGTTGTTGTAGATGTATGTTGTTGTTGATGTTTTGTTGTCGTTGTAGTTGATTTTGCTGTTGTTGTTGTTATCTGATTTTTTTTATGCATCTTAGGGATGGACCACAAACCATTTCGTGTCAATGTCAGGTTACTTTATGAGGGACAATTTCTATATAGAAATGGTGACACTATATATGATAGGGGTATTTTAAATTTGGAAAGTGGGGTGTGGAGCAATGAGCTAAGTGTTAAGTACTTTAGGGATTTAGCAGAGAAGTTTGTTGAAGGAGAGTATGAACTTTGGTATAGGAAACCTGGTAGGAACTTAAGCAATGGTAGAGCCATGCTAGTATCTGAGGTGGATGTAATCTCATTGCTTCACACAATATGTCGAATGAAAACAATAACTGTCTATGTTACTCTTCCACTTAGACCAACTAGTTCATCTTCAACTGTGACAAAACAACTCTCACCAAGAACCACAAGCCCTAATGTGGACCTAAACCCAGTAGGCTCATTCAACACTGGCCCAACCTCTTCTAATACCCAAGTTGACAAAAAGCCCAATTTGAAAGCACACCCTAACCTTAATGCTCAGATGTACCAACAATATGGTTTGGAAATTCCAACATTTAATGCATTTAAAAGTCCTACTTTCACAGCACCTAGGCAGAAGATTCCTTCTAGTGGGACATCCAATAGTAAGGCATCTGATTTAATATTGAGAAAAAGTCCTAGGCATCATAAATCTGAATCCTCTAGCAGCCACTCCTTTGCTCAAACCACTTTAACCATTCCTCAGATCCCATTTCCAAATGATACAACCAAAACTGTTGAACCTTTAATTCCACCAAATAAAAAAACAAGACCTGGAAAACTGCCTTTGAGAAGTTCAAAAAGGAGTTTGGAATTTGATGACACATTTGATTTAGATGAATTGCTTGGTTTAGAGGGTCATGTAGAAATTGTTGAAGAGATTGAAAGTGAGAGGGGTAAAGGGAATGCTAGTGAGGTAGTGAACAAAGGGAAAACTGTGTTGGTTGCTGAAAATGTTGAATGGGGCATAAATGAGCAGGAGGTGAGGGACAGAAAAGGAAAGAGAAAAAAAGATCAGTCTAAGGGGAAAAGAAAGGAAAAGGTTGTAGATTACATTGTGTCAAAACAGAAAAAAAAATTAAGAAATCTGACAGTAAGGCGCCTCAGATAAGGCATTCAGGTAGGAGAAAAACAAGAAGGGAAGTTAGGGAGGTGGTTGATGAAGAGTTTACTGATTCTGAATTAAGTGATGCACTAAGTGATCCTGAGTGGGTAAATGATGAATTTGATAATGGAAATGTTGTTGAGGAAGTGTTTTGTGAAAACAATGAGGGGGCAACATTAGACACAATTCAAAAGAGCTTAGGTTTTGAAGTAGAGCCTGGTAATGGACCACATCTGTGGGGAGTGGATGATTTGGAGATAAGAGCAATAGAGGAAATAGATGAAGAATCTGATGAATTGAGAAGTTTACAAGGATCTGATAATGAAGTTGATCCTTATTCATCATTTAATAGGGAGAATGACTTCAACGGAAACATTGTACTGAAACTTGGGTTGAAGTTTGAGAGTAACATTGATTTTAGGAAGGCATTGGTGCATCATAGTGTCCAAAATGGCTATGACTTTTGGTACAGTCACAATGGCAGCAAGAGAGTAACAGCCTATTGCAAAGATAAATGCAATTGTGAGTGGAACAGTAAGAGATCTAAGATTGGTGCTTGTACTTGTGAGGTAGTGAATCCATGTAAGTTTAAGGTTCATGCCACAAAGATGACTGGGAAGGAGACATTTCAGATCAAGTCATTGTATCTTAAGCATACTTGTAAGATGTCTCAGCACAATAGAAAAGTGGGATCTGAGTATTTGGCAGAAAGATTTCTAGAGTTTTTTAGGACTAATATTGATTGGAAGATAAAGTCATTTCAAACTCATGTGTTAAAGGAGATAGGTGTTCATGTGAGCTACATGAAATGTTGGCTGGCAAGGGCTAGAGCAAAGCTCATTATTTATGGTAATGGAAGGGATCAATATGCTAGAGTATGGGACTATGCTCAAGTTCTAAGGAAATACAATCCAGGGTCTTCCTCCTTTGTTGTCTGTGATGGCATTGACAGACCCCCTCCCTTTTTCAAAAGAATATACATATGCCTCAAAGCTTGTAAGGATGGGTTTATTAAAGGTTGTAGGCCATTCTTAGGAGTAGATGGGTGCCACTTGAAAGGGGTATATCCGGGCATGTGCTTGGTTGCAGTGGGGATGGATGGAAACAATAATATTTATCCAGTAGCTTGGGCAGTTGTGGAGGTGGAAAATACTGAAACTTGGAAATGGTTTCTTGAGCTACTATGTAATGATATAGAGAAGGTTGATGGGGAAGGCATGACTTTTATGTCAGATAGACAAAAAGGCTTGGTAGATGCTCTCAAAACAGTGGCACCTAAGGCAGAGGTGAGGTATTGTGTTAGGCATATTTGGGCCAATTTCAAACTGAGTTTTAGTGGGCAAATCTATAAGGACACATTTTGGAGGGCTGCAAGAGCAACAACCAAGGTAAAACAACTTATGTTCTAACACTTTTTTTTTAATGTTCAACAACAATTATCAGAAGTTTATGTTCTAACATTCATTTCTCACCTTGCAGGCAGAGTTTGATAATGAGATGGCAGGTCTAAAGTTCTTATCTACTGAAGCCTGGGCATATTTGAATGCCATACCTCCACAACACTGGTCTAGACATGCATTTCTTCCTCATTGTAAGTCTAATATGTTGCTAAATAACTTATGTGAGACTTTTAATGCTGTGCTTAAGGAGGTAAGAGACAAACCTATACTTACTCATATGGAGTGGATGAGGAGGTATGTCATGAAAAGAAACTGTGAGAAAAGGGAGGGAGTGGACAAGTATGAGGGTAGACTTATGCCTTATGTAAACAAGTACTTAGAATGGGCAAACAAGGAGTCTAGGTTTGCAACTTTAGCAAGAGGTGAGTATGGTCATTATGAGGTTGACCTAAGAGGTGACACTGCTGTTCTGAACTTGAATGACAAAACATGTGGGTGTAGAAGATGGGACTTGACTGGGCTACCATGCCCTCATGCAATGGCTGCCATACTTGTGCAAAGGATGAATGCAGAAGACTTTGTAGATGCTTCATACACTAAGGAGAAGTATATGCTAGCCTATGGACCTGCCATTCATCCTATGCCAGGCGTAAAACATTGGGAGAGGTCTGGCCTTCCTGAACCACTTCCTCCTCCATTGAGGAAGATGCCTGGTAGGCCATCAGCAAAAAAAAGAAAGAAAGAGGCTTGAGAGGGGAAGAAAACAGACTATGTGAAGAGGCCAAAGAAGCCTAACAAGTGTGGGAACTGTGGACAATCAGGTCATTACAAGAGGACATGTAAGAACACTAGTGTCCCTCCAACTAAGGAAAGGCAACCAGGAGGAAGACCTCAATCACAGACAGCTTGGGCAAAGGAGGCAAGGGAGAAGTTACAGAAAAGAAAGGCAACAAAAGAAGGATATAGGAGGCAGGGTAGGATTTCAACATCTCATGCTATACCTCAATCACCAACAGCAAGCTCATCCAACTTTCCTCCAATGCCAATCATTTCCTTCACAGAGTTGTTGACCCAAGCAAGCTCCTCAAGGCCATTGTAGAATGCCAAGACATGATGATGTAACTCTGTTCAAGGCTTTCTTTATTTTCCTTTCTATAATTTTCAGACTTATTTTGAACTTGAAATGGTGATGTAATTTTCAGACTTATTTCTTGAAATGGTGATGTAGTTTTCAGACTGTGTTGGTTAGTTCAAGACTGAGCATTTTGTAATTTTCAGACTTGTGAACATGTAATTTTTCAGACTTGAAGATGAATGAATGAATGAAGAAAGCCTTGAAAGGCTGTGTTGCTTTTGATTATGCATGCTGCTCAAAATATGGCCAAAGTTGGAGAATTCTTAATTGAAAAGTAGCTAATACATACCATCATTGCATTACACTAACAACATTGCATTACAACTCCATACAATTACAACTTCATACAAGTGACATAGTCTTGGCTAGCATTGTGACATAGTCTTGGCTAGCATTCCTCAGCTTGAAACTCCCTCCATAGTCTTGGAAACTCCCTCTATAGTCTTGGCTGTCTCCATAGTCTTGGCTAGCATTCCTCAGCTTGAAACTCCCTCCATAGTCTTGGAAACTCCCTCCATAGTCTTGGCTGTCTCCATAGTCTTGGCTAGCATTCCTCAGCTTGAAACTCCCTCCATAGTCTTGGAAACTCCTTCCATAGTCTTGGCTAGCTCCATAGTCTTGGTTACCAATGCTTACCCCTTGATCCCCCTTGGTTTGTCCCTTGCCCCCATTGTTGAATTCTGCCCTGCCTTGTACCTCAGCTCCTGCTGCACCAAGAAGTGAGAATAACAATGGGGTTCCCACAAAAGCATACCCTTGTATGACAATTGACTGATGAGGTATTATTCAATGACCCTTGTGACATTTTTCTGTACAAAACACCCAAAAAATACAAATTAACAATTGACATTTTTCTGTACATTTTTCTGATGAGGTATTATTTAGCTACTTAAAAAAAACTGAGATCCATTATCAATCAACATAAAATACAAAATTAATGAAACGAAATTAAAGAAAACAAGAGGATAACTAACCTTTCAATATGGTACTTGATAATAATTGAGATTATGGTGGAAGGAAAAAAAGAAGCAGGGGAAGAAGAAAGAAGATTGGGTAATAAGAAAGGAGAGAGATGGATAAAAGATATAGAAATAAGAAGAGGGGTAGTTTGGTCATAACTTTTATGTTTTGGACGAAAAATTCAAATACAACCGGAATATTCTATTTTAAGTGACCGGAAAAGGGGATTGGTAGCAATTTGTATGCACTATTGCTTAGTAAGGTAGTAATTTTAGGAGTTTGTTTTATAAGGTAGTAAATTTTGAAAAGTGGTATTTATAAGGCTGTAATAATTAATTTATCCTTTATTTTATGAATATTAAATTGTCTTTATAATTCTTTTTATACCTAAGAAAACGTTTTTGATCCATAAAGGTGCTATGTACATGTAATTGGAAAAGGATTATTGATCATTATATCAGTGTCATATACCATCATTTTCAATTTTATTACTATTCGAATAAATCCTCTCAAATTACTCACTCCAACAACCAATCTACCACCAAGTACAACCACCATGCACCACCTTTTCCCACTGCCCCTCCGCCTCTCTCAGCATGGTTGTTACCTTGTCGGCCAGAATCGCCCACCGAACTTCCCCCGCCCAAACCGATCCACCGTAACTCCACCCAAATCTGCCACCCATGTCCACCGAACCACCGCATCTCCTCCCCGACACCCATGCGCACCGGACCACCGCATTAGACCTGGTAAACGTGTCAACCGGGTAAGGTCAATTTCGGGTTTGCTGGTTTTGGGTGGGATTCGTGCGGGATATTTCGGGTTAAGGTTATTTCCACGTAAACTATTATCAAGTTATTCATGGATAATAATCCGTTTGCAACAATAAACATTCGGTCGGGTTATAGTGGATCGGGTCAATTCAGGTTTCGAATCTTGAGTTTGAATGTCGGATCGGATTCAGGTCGAGTATTCAGATTGCGCCTATTTTGTCCAGTCTATATCGCGTCATTTTTGCTCTAAAACATTGGACTTCGCAAATACGGTTACTAGAAGTGAGTACACATACAATTTGATTTATATTTTGAGAAAGGGAATAAAAAAGATTTGTTTTTTTTGTTTTTTTAGGAAAGACAAGGTAGGGAATATAATGGTAAAAAGTAAGTATATAAAATAGTATAGAGTAAGTTTTTTATATGAAAATGCAATTACGTTCTTTTAAAAAAAAATAGTAGTATATAAATAGAGAAGAATAGTGTCAAAATGATAATGTATCTTTAAGATTTTGCAAAAGTGATGGTTATAATTTTTTTCACAAATTTTCATTTGTGATAAGTTAAATAAAACTCAAATGGGTAGAAAAATATAAGGCATTTGTTACTCTCTAGACACTCTAATCTAACGGTCTAACGGATATATCCGTCACAACTCATAAGGGAGACTTGTTTTTTTTTTCTTAAGGAAATGGTTATACACTTATACCTCTCACTAAGGCATAATAATCTAATCGAACACTTTAATACGAGATGGATATGTTTAAATGTTTAATGACAGAGAATATAAAAAAACAATCACTGATTTGCCAAAACCAGTCGCGGAAGACAGTTGGTCTTGCTTCAGACGGACCATTTTGGTATGAAGCAATAAGACGAGATTTTGTAACTACTTTACAGTTAGATGTAACCACTATTGAAAACAAGTTAATATAAACAGTGATTACATTTTATTAAAAAGTTGCAACATAATCCCGTTTTATTTTTCAGACAGAAATAATTCGTCTGAAATAAGAATTTGCGGCGGGAAAAATACCGAGTACTTGCTCACGAAACTGCCTATTATTTTTCTCATATTACTCATAGGATAGACTTTGTGATAAATCATACTAATATAACATGGTAATGTGAATTACAACTCATCATTTAATTCATCACCTCTTGATGTTTTAGACTATTTTCTCGAGTATAAAACAAAAATACGAGTTTAATCAAACTCGAATAACGTGATTAGACCATTCCCAAGCAAGGTCAAGAGGGAGGTCATGACCTTGTTGGGTCACCTTAATCACAAATTAAGAACCAAATTAACATGACCTTGTATGATCCATGACATCAAAGAGGTCATCCCATGACCTCAAGGAGGTCATCCCATGACCTTGGTGACCTTGTAGGTGACACTTTCTTATTGGTTGTTTGGTTTGAGTAGGGTAGAAATGTGGGAAATTAAATGATTGGAAATGTTGGAAAGTGAAAAATGATTGAATTGGTGACCTAGGTGTTATGAGGTGATTAAGAGTAAAAATGGATGGTGACCTAGTTAGTGTGACTCTTGCTTGGGGATGGTCTTATGTCTTCCACATATTTTTACATTGACTTTAATTTGATCGAGCAATCAACTTCAAATCTACCTGACGCAACTTAGAAATTTGATGAAGTAAGACCGAACTGATCCGACCTGAATATGATTATGAATGAAACTAACCCAGCTAGCCAAAAGACTAACCAATAACTGCTAGAACCTAAAATGTTATAAACCAAAACCGACACGACTTGAAGACAATCGATAAACGATAACCGATAAAGCCCAAAATGATTTGAGGGGTCGTTTGGTTTAAAATACTCGCCTTGTCCCGGTCATTTAATTTGTTTACCTTATTCATTTTTGGGTGTTTTATTCATTTCTATATCTTTCGATATTAGACATGCTTCCAATGGGTATTTTGATCATGACTTGGTTCCTGCAGCAACTCAATATTTGGCATGCTTCCAATGGGTAATTTGATCATTTGTTTACCTTTCGATAATTATTGACTTGAGTTACCGACCCATAAGTGACCTATCTCGAACCCGGCTCGATCTAGTAAAGTATGTTGACCTAGCAAAACGTAAACACAAGATGACTCGACCCGCCTAAATTCGACAATAACTGATCCAAATGCGCATTCGATTGAGAGGGTGTGTTAAGATATAAGAGGTCACTAAGTAAGTCTCAACTATTACCTCAAAAATTTAATTGAAATAAGATTTTCCATGAATTATGTTTATATAGTTCAAGTTTTTCTAATGTTATCGGTGATTTAACCTTTATTTTGGCCGGCACACCATAATTTTATCCATTCACATTCGAGTCCATTCTTTAATATTTTTCTTACTTAGCAAAATACAATATCAAGTTTATCTACACACAGAGAAGTTTTAAAATTTGATTAAAATTTAGTACTCGTAGATGATAAAAAGTATTTTTGAGTTTCTCTTAAGCCAGATAGACGAGAGTCAAGAACTTACAAGAATACAGCTAATTGCGTAAATGGCACGTGTAAGCAGTTGTGATGTCGAGCCGCCGCAGAAAACATGGTACAAGATGTCGTGTTATGCCACGTTGACCAATTTGAAGTACACGTGGCATCTGACAAATGACTCTCTCATTAACCAATCTCTTGCTCTCTTCAACTTCAAGTCTTCAACTAAACTCTTTTTAACAGTAAGTCTCACGGATCAAAGAGTAGAAGGGGAGAACCAAATGAATTTCCATTTGATTTGTAAGAGAGTATTCGACACGTCTTCATGGAAGACGGATATGCGCCGTATTTAATGAGAATTATCGTCTTTTAATTGATCGCCCACAACGACAAGGATACATTCTGTAAATGTTTCATAATCTTTGGCCACATTTTGGTGTGATGACTTATGATTAGAGTTTGAAATCTCTGATTAAGTTGGAACAACTTTTATCGATTAATTTACATATCTATAGTAGAAGTATAGGATAATAACTAGCAAATGAAAACCATTAAAATTTATAATATTAGTTTTTTTTTACTTAGCCATGTATGGAGAGTTCTAATATTTGCTAAAAAAACGGATATTAAGTTGGAACAAGTTGGTTTAAATGTGTACGTAATTGTTAATATTAACAATTATGTTGAAATCACGAGTTCAGTTAAGGACAATTTTAAGGGTGTGCAAAAGCTATTCAGTGTACTGGACATTAACATTATTCAGTTTTGATAGATGCGGTTCAGTTTGGCTAAAGTACAAATGAAAACCAAGCCAATTTAAACTATTAGTGCATAAGTAATTAAGTTATTTAATTAGAATATTCTGAACTATGGAAGTACTGCTTAAAATAGTCCAAATTTTATTTTAACTATCAATTAAACCAACTAGTACACATTTTCCCTTATATTACAATTGGTGGATGGGATACCTCCTAAGAAGGTGAAAAATGTTTTCTCCTCTTTTGATCCCTATTTTTCTTTTCTCTGTTAAACCACTTCATTCGAGATTCATACGTAAACCTTCTTATATTATCAAAGTTGATCTTGTTTAGAGTATTCGATAACCATTTAAATCAATTTAGTTCAACTTAAGTATTATCGATTTTCTCTTCTTTTTTTTGTTTCTCTAGTAATTTCCTCAGTTTTTTATTTAATTCCGACACAAATTAAATCTTCTCAAAATATTGTTTATATATATAGTTTATATATACTACAAAAATAATCTATGAGGACATTGTCCAAAGACTTAATAATCTAAACAAGATCAACTTTGATGATATAAGAAGATTTACGTATGAATCTCGAAGTGACATAGCCAAGCATATATTGTCAATAGAGACGAGTCAAGGTTAACATAAAATTGTTCTTACAGCTCATGTTTCACACGATAAGATGTCAATGTAGATTAGTATTTGATCATAAAATATTAAAACTCATTACTGAAGCAATTGACATCACATTATTATTTCCAACCAAGGAAATTATATACTTCTATATATCATATATGATCCCTTACGTCTATGAATACTTCATGTTTAAAAATGGGGGCGCAGTATTTAAGAAATATAAAATGCAAAAGTGCAGTGAACATGATCATTATGGTGATTTAATATTGGTTGATTTAATACATAGTTTCCATATTTACTAAGACAAGATTTCCTCGAGATGTATCGCATAATCAGTAATCACCGATATTAAAAGAATACAAAATAAACTAGTCTTGGTAACATATAAAACACCAATTCTTGTTTAAAATGGAAAAACCCTTTTTTATATATGAAATGAATAAACTAGTTAGATGAGACAGTTTGACTCGTTTTTTTACAAATATGATCGCCTTAAGAAAGACTAGCTATTGTGTATAAAAGGGTAACTTCAATAGGACTGGAAACCCGGCACAAGCCGAATCGAATCAAAACTGAACTGAATTCAATAATAACTGAATGATACCGAAACCTGTATATATCTGAAATTATGAACTGATAGACCTAAATTATAAATAGTTATTTTCTTGAAAAAAAACTCATATTTTAAGTGTTTTTTCATTAATTCTTTATTTATTCATGATTTTTTGAATACATTAATCTACCTTTTTCCACACATAAAAGTTGTCTTGAAACTCAACTGAACTGATTTAGACCCGACCCGAACTGCACCGGACTCGAAATAGCACAACCAGATTAAACTGGTTAATCAAGTTGAACCCGACCAAAATCAAACTAAAACACCATCTAATATCAAACCGATTTAAATCGAACTGATATAACTCGATTCAAAATCGAAACGATTGACCCGTTTGTCAGGTCTAAGCTAGCAGTGGGCTATAAAACAGAATCGGAGATTGGGTAGAACTGTTAATATGTAAATCAAGTGGACTCCCATATCTTTCGGATTAATATCTGTCATCCTCCATACAATTACACAAATACCACATCTGTTCTTCAACAAAACACACCCTTCTCTTTCAATTCTCTCCTCTATTTCTCTCTTTCTCTTCTTCCCATATAACAGAAAACTCACCTTTTCAACTATATCTTTCCTTTTCTCACGTCCCATTAAATCAAAAGTACATGTACTACAATAAACACACACAAAATAAAAATACTAACAAAAAAAACGTCACACTTTTAATTTCTTGCACATAACATCATCTTGATTTTCAATAATTTTCACCCCTATAAAACCATAATTATTGCAATTTCTCTTCGACCCATTTTAGTTTTATCCCTATTCTCTAATGGGTTGTTTGAATTAATTAGAAAACAATACTTTTTTTCTATTAAAAATAGAAAAAAAAAGGTGGCAATGGAAGGGTTTTGTTATTATACACCTTATGTTGATCCCAATTTCGAGTTTTTAATCGAGCAAATTAACCCTCCAAGGTTTTTATTTTCATCGTTACGTTATTGTTCATTCCGTCTCAGTCATTTGTTTACATTTTTTGTATTGAAACTTTTTAATTGAGAGGTAAATTAAACCCTTAATTGGAGAATTTAAGTCTAATTGCTCTGTTTTTTTGTGGGTATGATGATACAGGGTTTGTATTGACAATGATGCTTCCAAAGATTGCACCCTTATTAAGGTTAGACATTTGACCACAGCTAATCTTCTTATTGTTTTTTAAGTTAACACAAATTCTTATTCAAGACGGACTGAAGACGGGCCAAATGTCACCCGTTTAACGACAAATGTAACCCTGTCACAAACAACCAGTTATAACTTAGGAAATGTTACCGGTTATATTTGTCGTTAAACTGGTTATATTTGACCCGTTTTTAGCTGAAGACGGAATTGGTCTGTCTTCACTACTTACACTACTTACTGCTAAGTTAATGTTTTTAGGTTTACTTATCGGTCATTATTAAATTTGCAATTTGGTAGTGGGAGGACATTGATTTATAGATTCCATGTTCTAGTGTTAAATGCTTGTAAAACCAGGGTTTGAAGTTATGAACTAAAGATATAGAAATGATAATGCCATAACACTTTTTGTTAATATCACAATAATACAAGTTAATTTTAAGGACATGTCACTCTTCACTGTTCTAAAAAACTAGTGGCATTAGAAAACTAGTGGCATTAGGGATTAGTAAGTACGAGTAACAAAGTTGTTAGAAGACTACAAGCACAATAAGATTGAGGCAAATTCTTGTTTCAGACGGATCAATTCCGTCGAAACAATAAGACAGAGTTTTGGGACCATTTTATGGTCAAATGTAACAACAATGGTCCAGCTAGTGTTACACTTGTTTTTTTAATTTAGTCACATTTTGCTATAAAGTGGTCTCAAAACCTCGTTTTATTTTTTTAAACGAAATAGTCACTGTAAAATTGAAACAAACAAATGTATATTTATCGTGGCTTAGGGGTAAGACCGCTCTTATTAACCTTTCGGTTTCGACCCTTTTTTGTTTAAAACAAATATACTCGTCCTAAGTAAGAATTTGTGTTGGAAGTGTCAACCTACCGAATTAATCCCACGTTAGCTTCATTTATTTTATTTACTTTCAATGAGTTCTTAAATGTTATAGTCCTTTTGATGATGGAAAGCTACATAAGCACTTTCTTAGTTCGTGATTAATTTAGAAGACTTTGGTAGGCAGCAACGCAGCACGATTGCTTTTAGGTTAAAAAAATTATCCTAGTCATGAGTCATGACATACATTGGTTACATTTGTTCGTGAGAAATTCATCTCTTAATTAATTGGTTGTGCAAGGATTCCTCATCACTTAATAATGACCATGAATATATGTTGGTTGTTTTCATTGTGTGCATTAAAAATTTAAAACTCAAAAAGTGTAAAGCTTTTTAAGAGTGTAATTTTAACAAATAACAAGTAAGCTCATGTAAAGTTATCAAGTTGTTTTTATTATAATATGGGTTCAAAAGTCGTATGTATTCGCAAAATTGTCGTTGTAACTCCCTTTCACTGAAAAGGTAATATTGCCGAGGACTTCATGTTAGCTCTCGCATTTAGAAATCTCATTTTTCTTGTAAGTATAGAACAAAGTTGAGCCATTGGGTCGAGATCATCTATCCCCTAGTGGCGGTCGCCCTCCCTCCTCTGACCGCGGGAAATGGGAAATTTTCGATTTTGACTTAAAAATTTTGGCTTATTTTTTGTAGTAGTATATACCCATTTCATTTGTGGTTCGTCCTTATAAAAATTTCACCCCCTAAGGAAAAATCATGGCTCTGTCTATCCCATAAACTATGTGACGTCTCTCAAGTCTCAATGACAGAATCATAAAAGTGATTAACCTTTACGGGATGGATGATCAGAACTCGAATTACTACTGTTTCAACTTTTTAGATGCGAAAAGATAATGACATTTATGTAATCATGCGGGATGGTAACAAAGAAACGGAATATCTTTTCACGTGGGAAAGACTTTTCATAGACAATCGAGTTGTAGAAGAATTACTGAAAATAATTGGTTATTTGGTAATGTAAAACTCAGGTTGATAGCGCAAACAAGCATGGAATACTACTAGAAGTTGTTCAGATTTTGACTGATCTTGATCTTGTCATCTCCAAATCATACATTTGTTCTGATGGTGGATGGTTTATGGACGGTCAGTATAATTGCATTACTGTCTTTCATTTCACATCGTCATATTTGTCATATTAAAACATTATCTCGATTTAGTGACAAAAGCAAGCTAACAAGAATTGGAAGTATATTAGCTAGTTGGTAGCTTTCATTTATGTTAGATTCGTACTGATATTTAAATATAGGCAATTGGGAAAAATAATAGACTTTTATGTAAGCTGATTGTTTTCCTGTTTGCTTAATTAATATGGGTTTGTTTCGGGTGGTTTTCAGTTTTCCACGTGACGGACCAATTTGGCCAGAAGATCACTGATGAATTCCTTACTAACTACATTCAACAGGTTCAATTCTGTGTTCTGATTGCTCTTTCAATAATATATTACCACTAGCTGAGTAGCAGTCAGAAGTAGATCATTTGTCTCATTTTTGTGTCTCGTTTCTTGTTCTATAGCTTCTTCAGTTATATCATTGTTTAAGATGATTAGCGGTCATCAAAAGATAAAACTAGTTAACATTTTGTAGACAGCTGAAAAAGTCAATGGGGGCAGTACTCATGACTTTGGGTCGATACCTGTTAAAACCATATTTGCCCTTGTGTTAGTTGCGTATCTTCATTACAAAAAAAAACACTAGTTGATGTTTTAATATTCAATGGATTCGAAGAGTAACTATAATTTGGTTCATATTATGATGGTTTGAAGCAACACTGTCACTGAAGTGTTTGGCTTCCTTTTACTGTAAAGTACTTGATTCACTGAAGTAGAAGTTATTCATTGCAATTTTTACAATGGGTCAGAAAAGATTATTAATTCTTAATTTTTAACACAAGTAGAAGAGTGCATACATTATCAACCTCTTTACCGTCCTTTACAAGAGTCGGTGAGGCAATGGGGAAATGTTGTACTTTTGAACTTTCAAATGGTGTCGCATATGAATAATTTAGTGGTCAATAGATGCACATATTTAGGAAAAACCTCTTGGGTTTTAAATACGGAGTACGTAGTTAGATTGTGTATGCCCGATCCCCCCTGTAGGCTTTTTCCCTACCGTGGGGGGATCACGCTTAAGCAATGAGGTAATGAAGCTGGTTAGAGCTGAAAAAATATTCATTGATCATGGATGAATTTGTAGGCCATATGTACAAGGAGAACCTCTGACAAAAAACAGAATTTTAAAGGGATAGAAATGAGACCACAACAATTGGGAATGAAACATACAGCCTTGGAAATGACGGTGACGGATCATCCAGGCCTACTATCTGAAGTATCGGCTGTGCTGACAGAGCTAGGATGCCATGTCAGCTCTGCAGTAGCTTGGACCCACAAACACCGAGGTGCTGTCATATTCTACGTAGATGAGGATGTAGGCAGACCGATCACAGACCAGAGCCGTCTGTCCCACATTAAAGAGCAGCTACAAATAGTGGTGGGGGCCCACAATAAGGATGGCGAGAAGCAGACTGTGAGATTAACCGCTCCAGCTGTTATCCAGACCCACACCGAGAGGCGGCTCCACCAGCTCATGGTGGCTGATGAGGACTACAAGACGTGTGGGAGTTGTGGTGGTAGTGTTGGTTGGAAAGCCGTTAACAAGAAGGTGAATCTTGGAATGACCTGTGGGTGTACTCATGTATCAATAGATAAAGAGAAGGGATATTCTGTATTTAATATAAGGTGTAGAGATCGTCCCAAGTTACTGTTTGATACAGTATGTGCCCTTACTGATATGCAGTATACGGTTTTCCATGCCTCCATTTCGTGCAACTGTTCTGTTGCAACTCAGGTAATTTTCTGCTCTTTAACTGTAAATTTATCTGAATGCTAACAATGAAATGTTGATTTACTGTTGCGTCTTATTGTATCCAGGAGTATTATGTACGGCGAAAAGATGGCTGTATGTTAGATACTGAAACAGAGAGGCAGAAGGTTACACAGTGTATAATTGCCGCAGTAGAAAGGAGAGTCACACAGGTATTTCTGAATGAACCTGGCCTTTCTTGAGAATTGACTATTGGAATATGATCGAACGATACCTGCACAATTAAATTTCATTACCATCATACTCGCGCCTATTATGAAATAAAAGGTTATTTGAGCATGTTGGTCTAAGTTTTGGTGGTACGAGTCGTTTTTCTGAACTGATTTAGTAGTCTTCTTCAGAATATGGATTTGACTCGTCTGTTTGAACTATTTTCAGGGTTTGAGATTGGATATAACAGCACAAGACAGATTGGGGCTGCTGTCAGATGTAACAAGAGTGTTCCGAGAGTATGGGCTGTCGATAATGAGGGCTGAAATTAGGACCAGAGGTGAACAAGCTGTTGGGACATTTTACGTCACAGATGCATCAGGGCGCAAGATTAGCAGAGAAACAGTGGATGCTGTCAAGGGAGTTATTGATGGGAGTGTTGAGGTACATCATGATAAATTGCTTAGCAAAGTTGCCGGACAATCTTCATCGCTGGCCGACAAAAGCACTGGCAGTGAAATAGATGATAAACCAAGCTTGCTATCCCTAGGAAGCTCACTATGGTCTCGGATTGAACAGATTTCAGGCAACTTTGGTGCCCTCAGGCCGTAAGGCCATAACAACGGTTTTCCTCAGCTTTCAGGGGGTCCATTGTAAATAGAGTAGTTTGAAGATAAAAAAAGTCTGGCCAACTTTGGTGTGTACATACTTGCACAGTTTACCTGTACATAAGTGAAATGTGTATTTCAATCTCCGAGTTTTGAAACTGTCTTATATCATACTCCCTTTGTCCCAGTCATTTGTTTACCTTTGATTAAAATACCCCTCACAAAAAATAAAAAAGTTAAACAAATGATTGAGACGGAGGGAGTATTTGTTAATCGCTTGGAAACATAATTGAAGTACGAATCGTGGTATGCGACTAACACAGTTAATCAGGTTATGTTCACCAACTTTCTTTAGGTACAAGTGATGGATTCCGTAGGGAATAGGCAATAGTCATGTTTCGCAGCAAAATATAAAACGGGTTCTTGGTTTCTAGTTTTAAGTTTAACTAAACTGAATTGCACTTATATTATTCGGATACACAACTACATACTGCGCTAAAGACGTACTTTAAAGTAGTTGAATGGAATGAACAATATCAAGGATTTGAAAAAACAAATGGGGTTGATTTTATCCTTAGTTTTACTTTTTATCCTATACACATCACTAGGCAAAAGAAAAAGTATATAGTACTCGTAATACAACGAAGCCATGGACGTGGGCCTGAGAGGTCAGATATACGCAACCTTCAATTACTTATATATGCGCTAATAAGAGACGGGAGCCGTTCCTGGACTCGACATAGCAAAGTTAAACCAAGCTTGAAAGTTGGGAGACAGGGTAAGTTCAGTCATGCCTTCCCATCCATCCTTTTTATCAAAAATCTTTTGGTCAACGGGTGAAGAAGTCAACGCTTGTTCCACCTTACATGACACTTGTTTCTCTACTAAGCTTGTTTGAGTCTGGTTACACAACTGAAGGTGGTGGGAATTGATCGGAAGAGGTGGCGGTGCAACTTTATAAAGTGCGCTTCGCCTTGCTACAGGCTGAGGTCGTGGTAGCTCACCAGGCTGTGCACCAGTAAGCTTTTGAACAAGCTCGCGGAAATGAATTGGTTGCACTTTGTACACCTTAGGCGGGTTTTGTTGCGCAGCCAATGTCGGTTTTTTAATAATTCTTGAGGATTTTTGTAACGAGTTAAGGTCATATTGGTGTTTCATTTCTTGTGTAGTAGTAGAAGTAGTATATGACACCATTTTTCTTCTGAGTAATAAACTTAGGAAATAGAATGTTAAATGATTTTATATATTTATTGGGGTTTGAAGTCTGACTAAAATTTGAAGGTATAATAATATGGAGTAGTATATATAGTGTGAAGGTTGTTCTCTTCTTTAAGACTATGGAGTTTGGATAATTGAGGTTTGGTCAATTTCATAATGCTTGACATACGATTATATTTTATAATATAGTTTTATTTTATTCTCAAATTCATGATCTTTATATAATGTTATATTATTGCTACTCAGTACTCAGCATATGACCAATTTTGGCGAGTTGGGTTGTGGTAGGCCATGGTGGCCTTGACTAGCAGCCGTTGGTTTGTTTCTCACCCATATAAATGTACAGACGGTTATTTTTCGTCTTAAACTTCAGACAGACATGTGGGTATATTACTATAAAATGAAAATATGATTTTCTACTTAAATTTTCAGTTACATTTATCTAATTTTTTTTTATTAAAGTACCCCTTATGCCGTTGGGACACATGTTATAAAAACCGTCAAATAATTCATTCATTTAAAGTTTTGAGTGTACTGTTATGAATTTAATACTCCATTTGCAAAGGCGACAGCCATGCGTAATACACCCCCTCATCTAAATAAGGGTCCAATGAAACGGCGTATTGAATAAAATAATAGGGTTCTAGAATGTTGTATGTTATGTCATGCATATTTATAACGTTTGTGTTATGATTTAAATTTAGATATTCGGCGGTGATCAGTAATGAGAACACAGGGGAGAACCTTCCATGCATGATCGCATCATGTTATGGAGTATATCTTTGGTTTTTACTATTGCCTTGCTGAATACATCTCTCTTAAAACAGATGTATACGTCTTAGAATAAAACGGGTTAAGTAGTATCTCATTTTTTTGCGTATGTAAGACAAAAATGAAATGTCTAAGACGAAATGTCTGTCACATCTATGCAAATGAGTTATTATTTAACTCATCTTAACCTTAAGACGGATATATACTTCCGTTTGAAATGAGAATTGGTGTTTCTTAGATATTGTGTGGTCTACGAGACTACGAATATAGAATGTCATGATGATGATGAAGGATCGATATACGCAGCGGAAATAATAATTATACGATCCTTTAATAGACCTATTGCATTCAAACTGATGTAAATAAAAGGGATTAATTACATACCTGGAATTAAGACGGATTAACAATTAACTCCGAAAGTACGAAGTCTCTAGTGTATCCACACCGGGTACGATCTACACTCTCAACCTTTGAGACGACTCGGAAATATGAGAACCCTTGAGAAAAACCTTTTTTCTCTCTCTACTATTTTTGGTGGAAAACTAACTCAATGAATTGTGTCCTTTTCCAATTACCAACTCCAAGTATTTATAGGGAAGAATAAAATAAACTCCTTATTTTATTTCCTTATTTTAATACTTATGGAACTCTTTCTCCTTTTATTATTATATCTTTTGTGTTAGCAATTAATATAATAATATGCCATCTAGATACTTTAATTATTATCATATAATAATATAAAGTCATCTTAAGTGTAAACGTTAACCCGTAAGTGTGTGACCATCTAGGTTCAACATTAAGGCAGTAGTAATTAACGTTACCGATCCGATTGGGTCTGGGGCATAATTACAACAATCTCCCACTTGACCCAGAGTCAATCGTCTTAATTACTAATCGAGGTTGGCGTCTAACAACACTCCTCAACGACTGGATAATGTGAATATCAACATCCAATGAAGATGAACCTGGTTAAGGGTAATGTATAATTTCCTTCCATATTTCCAACTCCGGATCATCCTAGGGTATGGTTAAAAACTGTCAAACCCTGTTAGATAACCACTATGTTCCATGTCAATCACTATGGTTGGCGAATCGACTTCAAGAAACACATTTCTTGAAACATTCATCTGCCTTGGCCAAGGTCTTGATACAACCAATAAGATTAATGACAACATAGAGTTCAAACTCGTTACCTCGAGTTGATGGATTCCATCCGACTCACCACTAACTTCATAGGTACTCAATTAAACCCAATAACCGTTCAACTAGTATTTTTACACACTAGTTGTCAGGCATCAAAGTATAACAAGTATTCTATTAATTACAATGGTGAACTCAGGTCAAAGGAAAAAGAATTACATTCACTCCTTATGAGAATTTCCACATTGACAGTTAATAGGTAAAACAACCATTGGGAAACCTCCTTTCGGTCAGTTCAATGATCATATCTCTATATGGTCACCTATACATACAACGTAATGAATGAGATCCATTATATTCATCCAATGAATTAAGTTGTACATATATTAGTCCATCTGGATCATCAAAGCCCCTTTTGATAACCCTTGGACCAAGAACTTCTTTTGATCAAACCCTCTAATGCTTGACTCTCATTATTATAATCTCCATTATAATGTCAAGCATACAGTTAAATCAAGGACTTATCACATATGGTTCTCAAACACAATATGATAAAAAACAATGGCATTTTATTAATATCAATTAATAATAAATAAGAACAATATGAAATGTGTTCAAAATATGTTACATAACGATTGGGTCTAGAGCATAATTTCAAAAATCATCTCCCACTTGACCTAGAGCCAATCACTTATGAACTTTAATCCAATACTCCACTTATGCTTGTCAAAATCTTTTGATCCAAGCGCCTTCGTGAAGGGATCTGCGGGATTTTCTTTTCCTTCTACCTTTTGTACTTGAACATCTCCACGTTCAATAATTTCTCTAATCAAATGAAACTTTCGCAGAACATGCTTAGATCGTTGGTGTGACCTTGACTCTTTGGCCTGTGCAATAGCCCCGGTATTGTCACACATCAAAGGAACAACTTCCTTCACTGAAGGAACTACACCAAGTTCAGTTAAGAACTTTTTAATCCAAACGGCTTCCTTAGCAGCATCACATGCAGCTATATACTCTGCTTCAGTTACTGAATCTGCAACTGTGGCTTGTTTGGAACTCTTCCAACTCACTGCTCCACCATTCAAAGTGAAAACAAAACCAGAGGTAGACTTGCTATCATCCTTGTCTGATGCAAAACTAGCATCAGTATAACCCAAACAATTAAGGTCATTGTCTCCATAAATGAGGAATTGGTCCTTAGTCCTTCTCAAGTACTTAAGGATGGATTTTACCACTTTCCAATGTTCCTCGCCTGGATTCCCTTGGTACCTACTCGCTACTCCTAGCGCGTAAGCAACATCAGGCCTTGTACATGTCATGGTATACATGAGAGCTCCCACTGCACTTGCATATGGGACTTTACTCATGCGTTCCCTCTCTTCTAGAGTCTTAGGACAATCCTTTCTAGATAGAGAAATTCCAGAGCCTATTGGTAAATAGCCCTTTTTGGAATTTTCCATGTGATACCTCTTTAAAATTGTATCAATGTACATAGACTGGGAGAGTCCAAGCAACTTCCTTGATCTATCTCTATAGATCTTTATTCCAAGAATATAAGTTGCTTCTCCCAAATCTTTCATAGAGAACTGTTTAGATAGCCAAGCCTTTGTCTCTTGCATGGTTGGTACATCATTTCCCATTAGTAAAATGTCATCAACATATAATACTAAGAAAATGATAATGCTCCCACTAACCTTCTTGTACACACATGACTCCTCCTCACATCGCACAAAATTGAACTTTTCAATTGTCATGTGAAAACGGATATTCCAACTATGAGAAGCTTGCTTTAATCCATAAATAGATCGTTGAAGCTTACATACTTTATCATTAGAAGATGGCAATGTGAAACCTTCAGGTTGAGTCATATAGACTTCTTCCTTTAACTCCCCATTGAGGAAAGCTGTTTTCACATCCATTTGCCATATCTCATAATCATAGTATGCAGCTATCGCAAGCAGAATCCGAATAGATTTGAACATTGCCACAGGGGAGAACGTTTCTTCATAATCAATACCTTCCTTTTGATTATACCCCTTGGCAACAAGACGGGCTTTATAGGTCTCAACCTTACCGTCTGCTCCAATCTTTTTCTTAAACACCCATTTGCATCCAATGGGTTTTAAGTTTTTAGAGTTATCAACCAAAGTCCACACTTTGTTGATTTTCATAGACTCCATCTCGGATTCCATAGCCTTTAGCCATTTCTCATGGTCTGGACTTGCCATAGCCTCTTTGAAGCATCTAGGATCATCATCAATGTGAGTTATATCATCAATATGATTAGCCTCATCATCTTGCACTAATAGATTTAATCTATCTGGTGCACGACTTTCCCTAACCGACCTTCTTAGAGGCTCATGTACTATTTGATTTTCCGGTTGCTCAGGTTCCAGGGTTGATTCATTAATCAACCGATTTTCCTCAACATTTGAGTTTTGACCTGTTAATGGCAACTTTAAAACATCAAATAAAGGTTGCTCATTTGGCATCTCATGCTCCTGAGTTATTGTTGACTCATTGGTATCTTTGATCTCATCAAGATCTATTTCTATGCCATGACTTCCTTCTTTAAAGAATTCATTTTCTAAAAAGGTTGCATTTCTGGCCACAAGCACTTTGTGTTCAGAAGGGTGATAGAAATAGTATCCCATAATCTCCTTGGGATAACCAACAAATCTACATTTGTCAGATTTAGCTTGAAGCTTGTCTGACTGCAGTCGCTTAACATAAGCTGGACAACCCCAAATCCTCAAATGCTTAAGGTTAGGCTTACGTCCTTTCCATATCTCATATGGTGTTTTAGTGACTGCCTTAGTGGGAACTTTATTTAATATGTACGCAGCAGCTTCCAAAGCATATCCCCATAGGAAAATAGGAAGATCAGTGAACCCTATCATGGATCTTACCATATCTAATAAGGTTCGATTTCTCCTTTCTGAAACACCATTATGTTGTGACGTTCCAGGAGAAGTCCACTGTGACAAGATCCCATCTTGTCTTAAATAATCAATGAACTCATCACTGAGATACTCACCTCCACGGTCAGATCTCAGTGCCTTTATATTCTTACCAGTTTGTTTTTCAACTTCACTGCGAAATCTTTTGAACATTTCAAAGGATTCTGACTTATGTTTCATTAGATAAACAAATCCAAATCTTGACATATCATCAGTGAAAGTTATAAAGTAAGAATATCCACCTTTAGCTTGAACTTTCATTGGACCACATACATCAGAATGTATGAGTCCTAAAAGCTCACTAGCCTTTTCTCCAGTTCCAGTAAAAGGAGATTTGGTCAACTTTCCTAGGAGACAAGATTCACAAGTGTCATATGATTCATAATCATATTGACCAAGGCACCCTTCACGATGCAACTTGTTTACTCTTTTCTCACCAATGTGACCAAGCCTACAATGCCAAAGGTAAGTTTGATTCCCTTGATTATTTCTCTTCCTCTTTTGGCCAGAAACAGTCATAATAGGACAAATCACTAGCTCAGGTAAAACATAAAGACCAAATTGCAAATAACCATTCACATATAAATCATCACCATGATAAATAGAGCATTGATTATTATAGAAAATTGTTCTGAATCCACACTTGTCCAAAGACGAGATGGAAACAATGTTCGAAACAAACTTAGGAACATAATAACAATCTTCTAAAGTTATGGTCTTGCCATTAGGCATTCTAAGAAAGACGGTTCCTACAGCTAGGGCAGCAACATTTGCTCCATTCCCAACTTGTAGGTTGACCTCTCCCTTCTTTAACCATCTATTGATCCTTAAACCTTGCAACATATTGCAAATGTTAAAGCTACTACCGGTATCTAATACCTATTTAGTAGTATCAATAGTTGTCAAAGAAATCATGAAAACATTTTTCACAATTGTTTTACCTTGTTGCTTGTCCTTCAGAGCTATCTTATACTCTGGACAATTTCTTTTCCAGTGTCCTTTCTTCTTGCAAAAGAAACATTCATCCTCTGACTGACCAGTCATCACCCTCGTACTCATACAAGAGATACTAACCATATCCACAGATCCAGATTTAACTAAGGACTTAGATATCTCATATACAGTAGCCTTACTCTGGGACTCGTACATCTTCTTAAGATGTGCAATGATCTGTGAAAGAATCATATTTTCATATTGCCTTTGAAGTTCAGGACTCATGGAGGCCAAAATAATGCACTTTGCAGCAGTACTCTCTTCAGAGTACTCTGCACATGCATCTAATGCACTTGCATTACTTTCCCCTTCTAGAGATGCTACCATAGCGGGCTTGTCGATCACATCGATTAGCTTCTCATGCATGAGAACAATTCTCAGATTCTGGTACCAATCATCAAAATTGTTACCAGACAGTTTGTTAGTATCAAGAATGCTTCGCAGTGTAATATTAGCCATTATGAGAAATCTGATACAAAAGGAAAAACAGAAAACAAGAACACAAAACATACATCATTAAGACATGGACTTTATCTAAATGATAAACAATAAACTTTAAAACATGAATGAGCCCCTTGGTAGTCAAGTCGATTCTCACACATAATTAAAGTCCTGGTACATTACCATTAATATTTCATCATATGAAATTAAACTAGACTCTATACTACATAGTCCCCTGGTAGTCAGGTCGTTCCTATAAGTATATTTGAGTTCATCCACCCTTGTGACAGAAACTTAATTAATCATATACCCTCTGGGTAGTCCAGACTATAAGTATAAAATTAAGTAACTTTTCTTCACACTCGTATCATATACAATAGACAATATCATTTATCTCTGAACTACAAGTCCACTGGTAGTCAGGTCGTACCTTGTAAACAAAAATAAATTTTATTGACTACTTGGATGGAAAAGTCTCATTAACAAAATATCGTATATTTTATCAATTACAAAACTCAATAATTTTAACTGGTCAAGTTTTTAGTTATTAAAACAATTTTAATAACAAAAATGATATATCTCATATATCTTTCAATAACAATTATTGACAACACTAATAATTATCGAAACAATTTCAATAATGCATATTAGTCATATCTTATATAACCCACAAAATAATTATAAATAACACAATAACAATTATTGTAGCAATAACAAAGTTCCTTCCGTCTTCTAATACATAGCAGGCTAACAATATGTTAAAAGAGATTAACAATTCCGAAAAAAAAAAAATCATAATCACATCCCATGCAATTATAAAACCAATCATTATGCAATGATAATATTAACTAATAATTAGCAATGATATTAGCCCACCATATCAAATTAGCAATTGAACATCATGTCTCACTCATGTGATACAAATAAAAAATCATGCAATTTTAGTGTGTTTATGTGAGCCAATTAATTCACACGCATAAAAGAAAGTGGTAAAAATTTGGCTATTACATTCACACGCATAAAAAATTGGCTACTGCATTCACACGCATAAAAAAATTGGCTACTGCATTCACACGCATAAAAAATGGAGACAAGACGGTAAGAACTAGTGATAAGGTTGACAATCAACATATCATTCAGACTAACCCATGATCCGCAATAATAATTAACTGATACAAGTTATCATAATTGTTCAACAACAGCAACGGAACAGACGCATGGACACTGGAATTAACACGTCCCGAATTAAAATTCCCAATCTTACCTTCAATTTAAATACAAAATTGGCTCTGATACCAATTGAAGGATCGGTATACGCAGCAGAAATAATAATTTATACGATTCTTTAATAGACCTATTGCATTCAAACTGATGTAAATAAAAAGGATTAATTCACATACCTGGGATTAAGACGGATTAACAATTAACTCCGAAAGTACGAAGTCTCTAGTGTATCCACGCCGGGTACGAACTGCACTCTCAACCTTTGAGACGACTCGGAAATATGAGAACCCTTGAGAAAAACCCTTTTTCTCTCTCTACTATTTTTGGTGGAAAACTAACTCAATGAATTGTGTTCTTTTCCAATTACTAACTCCAAGTATTTATAGGGAAGAATAAAATAAACTCCTTATTTTATTTCCTTATTTTAATACTATGGAATACTTTCTCCTTTTATTATTATATCTTTTGTGTTAGCAATTAATACAATAATATGTCATCTAGATACTTTAATTATTATCATATAATAATATAAAGTCATCTTAAGTGTAAACGTTAACCCGTAAGTGTGTGACCATCTAGGTTCAACATTAAGCCAGTAGTAATTATCGTTACCGATCCGATTGGGTCTGGGGCATAATTCCAACAGAGACCACCACCTCCAAATCAACCAATCCCACTGACACAACCCGACTCAAGCCAACTCAGACCCCACCATTCAAATAACAATCAATTACACCCAGATTCACCAAACTCCAAAGAAACAAATACCTTATCCCCCACAGCTCGACTCGATATCCAGACCCGTAAAACACGAACAAACAAGCAGGAGCTATCAAACTCCAGGAACCCAACGACTCAACATCTACGAACTTGAAATCCCCAAAGACACCCATGCATGCACAGAAAGAGGAAGATGACAGACCAACAATGAGACCATCAGACGGAGCGCGGACCGATAGGCGGGGAATGGGGGCGAAGGGAAGGGGAACGCCATATAAGTACAAGAACCATCTGATCCAAACAGACCCATAAACAAGACATACCCAGCAAAGACATCAACCTCCAATCCAGGGGAGATGGGGGAAGGGGCGAGGGGAGGGGGAACACCTCCCCTGGAACATGCACGGAGATCGGCAAAGAAGACGGACGAAGGGAGAGGGGGACCTGAGAAATAGACAACACCACGCCCAAACCAAAGATGACCACCAACAAATTAGTCCGCCGGAAACCGTCCAAGTGGGGAGAACGAGAAGACAAGGAAAAGGCGAAAATGGGGTAAATGAATTAAATCCGAAAAGGAAGTAACATCGTCGCCGGAGAAAGGCCATACCGGCCCGATCTCCGACGACGGAGCAGCCAGAGAAGTGACAGTGGGGTGGCTGGGGGAGATGGAGGAACCAAAGTTATTTGTTGGGGTTTTGTTTTAAGAGAGAAGGGGGAGAGTTTTAGTGAGAGAATGAGGTGTTATTGGTATGCAACAAAGTGAGGCTCTCAAAATCAAATCTTTAAGTTAAACCGCTCTCTTTACACGATAAAGTGTATAAAACATAAGTCATGAAAATGAAGATTTGATCCGAGCACAAAATAATTTGCAAAACTGCCTTCGAGAAGTTTTCTCTTATTGTCGGTAGGAGATACTCCTAATCACGCCAAAAAAGAATTACAAAGCTGAATAAATATATCAGCAATGTTGTACTGAATTTACATTGATAATATGATATGAACACCAAAAAAATAGACTAAATACAATCAATGAATTTCTTAGGCAATGCTACTAGTTTTAAAGTTCATGTGAAAGAATGAGGCACAGACGAAGTCGTAACCAAACCAGAAAGGAGACCAACAAGAAGGGCACTGTTATAGGTGCTTGGTTCTCCCTGCATCGAATTGTTGCGAGAATCGATATATGTTTCATTTAAGAATGGTCCTCCGACGAGGGCTCCAATGGCAACATATGGATTGGGTTTATTAGAATTAAGCCATGTAAACCCATCACATCCGGTATCTGCATCTGCAGGAATCGAGGCTCCTCTATGGTGCACATACTGTGGAAAGCTATCGCCATAACCCACAAGATAGCTCAGTTTCATGGGATTCTTTCCCAAGACATACTCGGCCTGCCAATAACCATATCAACCAAAAATATTAAGACCGATTACCCGTCACACAATTCTATCTTGAGATTCTTGACCCACATTTTTTAGGTCAGATTTGATGCTAGCAGGTTAACTTAGGTCCTGAACTCATGAACAGTCATGAGTACCAACACACAATGATTTTGCCGATAAGCAAAGTGACATTCACAGCTCAGCTCTTTTCTAGTGAAATCGATCCACAGTTCAAAATACAAGCTAACAACACTGAAATTTCACATAAAACGGGTCTGGGTCTCTGGGAGACATGTATATTGGAGAAAGAGAGTCCATTTTATAAGGACAAAAGAGATTCCATTCCAAAACCAATTGGCTATGGATAGTAATTCCTTGGTTTATAAAGTGATAAACTCTCTCATCATCTTTCAACGTTGTGACAAACTAGATTGATTTATTTTAACACACACACCTGTGATATTGCAAATTTTCGAATTTCGGCTGGTTTGTAGGATTCTCCACCGCACGTTACCGTTGCAGTTTCAGAAGAAAGCATGTAATCACTGTACATCACTGCCAAAAATGCAGCTGCAACAGGCTGCTGAAGAGCATTCCATTCACTGACCCATACTAGACCACCTGAATAACAACATAATGTTCAGTTAAGATACCAACATCCAAGCAAAGATAATTTCAGTTAACATGCTGAAAACATTCAGACTCAAAAACCGGGAATCAATTCAACAGTGATGCCGGAAAATTCACAGTAACTCTTAACCTGCCTAGCGCCTAGGTCTCACCACCTTCAACCGACACAGGATGTACTCGCTCTACGGCTCTACCTTTGTGAATAGTATACCCCTGCCAATAGGCCCCAATAGTTTATGTTTCATTAAGTTACTCCGTGTGGTGAAGAGTGGGTCTTCAACTATTTACCTCACTTGAACATGTTTATATTAAAACCGATCCAAAAGCTAACGTCAAGTATTTGCTGAGACAGAGGGAGTACAGAACTACAGATAAAACCCATGTCTGGCTATTAACTACCCTTGAAGCCTTGCATTATTTTTCATGTTTGACTGCTGATATAAATCTATTATCTGGCTTCTTTATGACATTTCAAAGTCAATTTAGAGGCAAGAAATCATGAAATCGACCGGAGTACAATATAGGGCGCAGCATTTTCAGTTAGGACACGCTTCACGGCTTCAAGAAAACTAGTGGAAGTACCCTTAACACTAACCATCAGCTAAACTAAGGTGTAGTCCTATTTGACATTTTCACCTTTTAAATCAACTCATTTCCGCAAAGGGTAGTATAGGAAGATTATAATTTACAATTCCATAGGACCGAAAGCGGTTAACCATTTGGGCCTAAGCAAAATATAGTTCAAATTAAATAAGGGAGGGAGGGAGTACAATACTTGAACTCTCAGAGTACCCAACAATAATAACACTAAACCTATATCCCAATTCTCAAGGTGTCCGACAAATAAGGGGTAAGGAGGGTTGGATGTACACAGACTTGTCCCTGTGCTATAACACAAATAGATTGATCATCGACGACTTATAAAGGAAATCGCATCGAGAACCGCATCGAGAACAGCATCGAATGACGGTTACTTCACAATTATAGAGAAGTGCAGCCGATATCGTTTATTTAAGAAAATGTGTTTTTCGTTTGATTCTCTTCATGGCACCGTTGGCCAGGAATGAGAACAAAAGGAGTATGGGATAGCTGCCGGGGGAAACACGGCCGTCAGGCACGATTCTCCTTTTACTCTTGGGTTTTCTAGTTCATTTTAGCTCTATAAGCCAAGTTATATTCCCTCCCATCCCAAGTAAGCCGTGAGGGAGGTGGGGCATGTTGGAGAGCGAGTGGGAGTGGCTTCAGAGAGTGAGACGTGGTAAAGAGACAATTACCATCAGTTCTGCTGGAAGTTGCTGTTGGTGAATTTGGCATCAGGCCACAAATAACAGCTTCTGCAGTTTCTCTGTAACTCTGAAGGCCAGAATTAACTGTGCTTGAGAGGTCCTTCGATCCAAACATATTAACCCTAGAGAGTAGTACCTAAATAACAACAAATCAGTAATCAAAATTAAAATAACCATTGATCAGCCTCGGTTTACCTAAATAACAACTGCTGATTGGTGATAATCAAAACTGCTGGTAGAACATACAAATGTAAGAAATATCACATGAATTGACTGAAAAAGTCAGATTGTAAAGTACACAACAAATAAGTCGGAAATTGAAAGTTGATACTATCACACAAGCCTATAAAATTCCTGACTATCACACGAGGTCACGAACAACCCGAAAGCATGAGATGATGAGAATAATTCATGAGAAAATTCAATTTTGTTAGGTAATATTAATACCTTTTGACCCCTTTTAACCCCACCCCGCCCCACCTACCAAACTACAAGAAAAACAAGACTGGACAATGAGATTGCAGAAGCGAGGAGTCAACAGAGAAAATAAAGCAACTGAGCGTATTTATACACAAAAATAAAAATAAAAGTAAGAACAAACAAACTAACTTGTGTTCCAGCAAGTTTGTTGTCCCAACTAAACCAGGACGGATTTCCGAAATCAGCAAATTCTTTCCCATTGTCATTGACGTAGTCAAGATAAGTGTTATTTTCAGTTGCATGATAGAGCCAACTCGCGGCCCATAAGAGCTCATCACCATAACCTGTTGAATTGTAGTAAGTTGCAACCTCAGGAATGCTTTCACTATAAGAACCTCGATACTTGTCAGCGAAGTCAAATAGCTGCTTCGCATGTTTCAAAAGATTGGTTGAATAGGTAGGGTTACTCGTCTTGAACACAAGTGATGCAGCGGCCATAGCAGCTGCTGTTTCAGCTGCGACTTCTGTCCCTGGTGTAGAATTGTCCACTTTTGTTAAAGGCCTTTTCTCAGTCATGGTTTCAGGCCTCTGCCAACATTTATGGTCCACTTCGGGATCACCAACCTATGCGATTAATCATCAACAGATACGTGCGGACAGTTTTAGTCTCTTTGATACAAAAAACGTTTCATATTCAACAAGGAGACAATGTTAAGAAAAACATTAACAAATAGGAGCAAAAGTGCAAGTGAACCAGTTTACGCTTTGAAATAAGGACATTACGACTAAAATGTGGGCCACAAAATGTTTTTTTTCTTTAATGAATCAGTTACATTAAAATCCCAATTATAATCTTGGATTTCTAATTTCAACATTACCAAACCAGGCATTATGTCTAAAACTCTTAACAAATATTGAAACAATAATAAACGACCTAAGAACTGACAAATACCGAACCTGAATGTAGAGAACATCGTCCTTAGGATGCGCATTGATAAGATAGTCTGTTATCCACTTGAGATTTTCTTGAGCGGGATCTAACAGTTTTACAGAAGCCATATGATCCCCATACTCAAGAATGGCCCAAGACAAAACAGTGGCAGTGAAAGCCATAGGGAAACCAAACTTGATGTGATCACCAGCATCATACAATCCTTTTGAGAGGTCAAGGTTTTCCTCATTCCCGTCCTTGAGCGCAGAATCTCCCCTCCATGATATCCTGTTATCCACCAGCTTACCAGCTGCAGAATCAATGTATGAGCACCCTCTCCAAATTACATACAACTTACATGAGACATTTGCATATAATTACAAGGTTCTGTGTTAACAACACGGAGAAACAACTTCCACAATCCACATGATACAAAAAATGAAAATAGCATCGAAAGCTTAAATGAATGCCTACTACGGAGTACTTCACAATTAAAAGAAGCACATCCAATTTGGTCAGTCCTTTGTTTCAATCCATCAAAAATTGAAAGATGCATAACCAAGCCATAAACCCCTACTATTTACCCTTTGTTTGGATGGATATATTAAAAAATGACATTGCACCGTTCCCCTCGCTTCCCTTTCCCTCCCCCCATCCCTCCCTTACCTTCCCTCCTCTTTTGTATTAAAACAAAGGGTAAATACGGACGACAAAAGGATTTAACTTGGCCTCACGCAAACAACCATCTCATACAAGCCTCATTGCTCCAATATACTACATTACCTTGCTAGAAACAGCCAAATAACATCCCACATGCATCATACGCAAATCGAAACCAACAAGGCTCCAGTACATTAAGACGGGTACTATACGTCTTAAGGTTAAGACGGGTCAAATACTGTTACATGTTGGTAATAAAGACAAAAAAAATTAGTATCTTCGAAGGCAACAAGTGAGTTGATTTGAGATGTATTTGACCCGTCTAAACTTAAAGACAGATTGTGCCCGTCTTAAATGAGAATTTGTGCCATTACATATTACTTAGAGGGTGCAATCATGGAATGATTATTTCAGGTCCATGAAATAGTGTTAACTGTAGGGTTAAGTAGAAACGTATATTCCTCAATAAATATCGACTCCGAGTTATATTTTACCGTGTTTTAAGGCGATATTATGGCCACAACCAATACTCCGATCACAACCGAAACCGACATTTAATTCTTTAATTTAATACTATGAAATGACACTTTAAGAAATACCAGATCACAAAGATATCCTACTATCAACTTCTAAATTATTAAATCAACAATGATCATAATCTTTTCATCCAAAAATTATTAGGGGTTGACTTACATGAAACTAAAACTTCTCCTAAACTTTAATTACCATATAAAACCTCAAAATTAAGATAATTAAATACTAAGTAATGACCAATCATAAACCAATTATGTTTTACTCAAAACATCCTACATCAAACTGTATAAAACTAGTACTAATTTAACATTAAAAATTCAAAAATACAAAAAACTCACATTTTTGAACGTCAAAGAATTGCATTGCAACAAAAAGAGCATCAGAGTAATTAGGATTAACACCATCATTAGAATTATTAACTTTTGATTTTACAAAAATTCCTAAACCTATTGCAATTGCTGCTATCACAATCAACACCACAATACAACATAAACATCTTCTCATTTTACCCCCAAAACAAAAATTCAAAATTTTGGGGAAAGATCAAAATTTGATGAGTACCCAGATAAATTAACAATGTGAATTGATCTGGGTAGTAAAAGGTTTAGGGTTTCAATCTATAAAAAATGTTGTTAGTATGATCGAATTTTGTTGTAATGGAGGAAAAAAGGGTGCAATGAAATATGGCGGGTGTTGTGGGAAATTAATTAATTATTTTAGTTGAAATGTCCGGTTTATTCATTTATAAGATTAAAAATATGAATAAATAAATGTTCTGTCAAATGTCACTCAATTAAAAAATTGGTGTCAAATAGACTAAATAGAGGTGTGATTATTATGAGATAAATGTGAATTGGTGAAATGTAATTGTAAGTTTCCAATTCAAATGATGAGTTGGTGATGGCTTAGCATGGGAAGATCTATAGATCAATTGTAGTAAAGTCTTATATGGGAGGACGACCTATTCAATCCGGCTGGTCCATTTTTTTGAAAATTTGAGACGGATCAAATATATATCAAATAACTCAATTTATTATCTATAAAATAGCAAAAAAATTGTCTTTATTACCACACTAGTTTTTAACCCGTGCAAAAAATGCACGGGTTGTAATTAATAAAAGCCGTTATTATTTGATACATGATTATACTTGATTTTTGTTTATTTTTATCGTGAAACAAACAACAACTTGAATGTATTCAAGTAAAATATAAGTATATGTATATAAGTAGTATGTTTTTATAAGATAAATTTTAAATTCACGATCAATTAAAAAATCAATAAAAAGTTAATATATTTTGTTAATATAACATGATTTAAATACATTCAAACCAATATAATAATTTAAACCAATAATATGAACAAAGAAATATCTTATATCAACGGGAATGCAAATAACTACATGTTCTCAGAAAACATGTCTTGCGCTATAATGTTTAGAGCCCAAAATTTTTAAACATAATATGATATCTTACGGAGTATACACTATATATTTTAAAACTGATACTATGATTTTTGTATTAGAAAATCATATTAGTAATTTGTATGTAATTGTAATATGTAAATTTTGGAGTGTAAATTTTAGTTATAGGGAATGTAATAATTTGTGTTTAAAATATCTTTTTAAAAATATCTTTTTACGGATGTGAAAATGGGATTAAGTAATTATATAAAACTATGTTATTATTCATTAAATGTTATGTTAATAAAATATAGTTTAGTGTAATGTAACACATTGTTTTAATAAAATAGTTAATGAAATTAATAAAAGTAGAAAAGAGTATATAATAATGAATGGATGAGAGAGATTAATTAATTGTAAGCATAAACATGGGGTCCCACATCACTACCAATTTGATAAATCCTTTTTATTTCATCGACCAATAAGAACGCTTTAAATGTTTATGGATTAGTATATAGTAGATTGTGCTAGTAGTTAACTAGTGTTAACCTTAAAACGGATATATTCGTCTTAAGCAAGACTTTCCGTTAAATATCTCATAATCACGTACTCATAGAGTCATAGTTAAGTTTGGTAATCCTCCCATAATTATGCTAAGTTGTTTATTCCGCTAAATGACAAGCATCCATTTGTCTTTATTGATTTTCACCTCTTAAAGACTATACTTTAATTTACTCTCTATTTTAGGAGAGTTTTTTAGTAATGTCTTAGTTAAAAAAGATTTAACTCAATGCCTCTAAGAATAACATTTAAAGAGTTATCTTCAAATTGATTGTACCAAATCATTAATGATATTAGAAATGTATATACTCCGTATAATATTGTGGTTGACGCTTTTAACCCTTTTGAATTCCTATTGAAATGAAATTATTTGTATGACTGCACCGCACACTAAGTAGAATATATATTTCCCTGATGTACTAAATTAACATGAGTTTTATATATAATAACATTTTCGAGTTTTGTTTTCACGATTATGAGATTTACTATAAAGTTTCTGATTTCGTTATATAAACATTAAACTCAAAAATTACAAAATAACTCAAAAACATTACATGTAAGTTCGGTTAAATTTGAGTTTTACATCAAAAAATTAAGATGCAACTTATAAATTTTAAAAAACTCAGAAAAGATATACATATACTTGATTACATATTATGTCTTATGTACTACGTGTAAGTTTCTTAAACTCGATATTAGACATTTCTAATATCATCTAATGAATAGTTTACTCTTAAACTATGTAGATCTTATCTATGCACAGGGGCGTCTCGAATAATTTGGACTACATATGTTTGAAATCATTAAGTTCAGACCAGTGATAAATTCAAAAGCATCATGCTGCACTTGTAGGCTGTAGCAGGAAATTAGCAACTCTATCAGTTGAGTTGTACTAGCACATTGAGTATGTCAGGCAGTCCGAGTATAGGATCCTGAATTCCTGATGAAACATTCGAAAAGCTGCTACCGCTGACAAAACTCTGCCTGCTGTTGGTGAAATACCCATCAAAAGACAACCCGAATTATCCCAAGTCTCAAAGACTTCCACATCTATTCAGATTGTGTACTTCTCGAGCTCTGTAACTTGTGAAGAAATTGATTGTCCCTTGCTTGAAGCTAGATTGTCTAAATATTACTTGGATATTCTGAAGTTAATTTCAACGAAGCATCTTCTGCGTTCATGATCGTCTAACGGTTATTTTCTTTCCTGCATTCTAGTATAGGATAGTACTGCAGCACATGACATCTAAAACTGCAGCTAATCCTGCCAGTGACCCTAACCAAACACTTGTCTGTGATTCTTTGAACTTAGGAACATTGATACACATGTAGCTGATCATCTCTCCATTCGTAAGGTTTTTGCGGGCTTCACTTGACAAAACTAGCTAAGCTATAATAAGTGTTGAAAATGCGAGTGTGTTGAAGCACCAAACACAGGCTACACAAAACATGTGTGAACAAGCGACATTGAGTCGTGTAATTCTTGATTTCTGAAGGTTTGTTGTACATAAAAGTTTAATCAATGAATTGTCATGAAAATACGACGCCATGGCGAAGGAAGAATGAGACTGTTAGAGTACACATTACATCAGTATATGTATTACATATATATATTACAAAAAAAAGGATTTTCAGCACAATTCATGATTTCCTGGTCATTCTTTGAGGACAAGTCTAATCATCATCTTTGAACTCTCTGTCAACAAAAACAGGTTATATTACTCGCATCAGGAACAAATTGAGTGCCTACGCTCTTCAGTATGAACAATACCCGTAGTTGGTAAGGATAGTTAAAAGCGATATAAGGCTATAAGCTAATCAGCTATCCTTTTTTGATCTTGTGGAAGTTTACTAGGGACGCGAGAGTAATTGATAGATGTGACAAGCCGATAAGAAAGCATTAAAGACTAGGATTCGTACTCTCATATGAGTCCGTCTCATGATAAGTTATAAGGGATCAACCCACAGTTTAAGGTATTTTTGTCACTGTTTGAGTGAGTATATGGGTCAGGATTTTAGTGAAATTGGATACAATGTGAGATTGCCTCTCAAGAGACTAATTGGAAAAGGTAAAAAAAACGTACCTTCGATCAAGATATCTGGGTTGGATTCCTGAACCCTGGCATGTAGTGCATGTCAAAGAACCAAGGCCATCACAATTGATACATTTAGAAACTTCCTTCTCTTCGCCTCCAAGGTCAACCGTCACAGACCCATTTCCCATGCAAAACCTACATTTCTCTGAGACGGGTACAACTTCATACATTAAGCTGATATGATCAAGCATCAAATTTGACTGAACGCCTCATAACTGTGTGATGATTTGAACCATATATAGCAAATGGCAGATAAATCCTAACAAAGCCATTGCGCCTTAACTACTCAAGTGAACCTATCCATCTCAAGACTCCGTCTTGGAAATAAAATTGATAGACTGATAAGTACTGTAGAATTGCATTTTGAAGAAAATAGTAATCCGAAATTTCAAGTGGTAATTTCCTAGCCACTCTTACATTCAATCTTATAGGCCGGTGAATCCAATGAACTTTGGTAGCCAAATTTGCTGAAAACGTGGACATGTTTAGTTGCAAACGCCATTTAAGACTTATATGATCTGTTTTATGATGAATATAATGACTAATAGTATTGGAATACTGAAATGTTGCTCCCATTTTTGCACAGCAAATACAACCTAAAAGCGCTTTTGCAAAAACAGACGATTCCTTGCACTTTGATCTTAAGTCATAAAGCCCAAGGGATGCTTGTCTTCGGCCCTAATTGCAAAGCATTTGTCTCAACTACAAATGTTGGGTGAAGTCGGGATTTTCCAGGATCTATATATTCTAGAGACTAGCGGAGTATAGTTTCTTTGAGAACCGGCATACTCAAATCCACCTGTCTTCAACACAACTATCGTGTACAACCAATAAACTTTAAAATTCAAGCAAGATGACATATGCCATTGAAAATATCATCTGATATTGTCCTTCCCTAAGAGAAAGGATAGATTTGACGACTCTACTTAACACTTTCCTATTTTGTTTTCCTTCTTTTATCTTTATCTTGCTTAAACCTACATAAAAGTCGTTAAGTAGCCCGACAAAATGGTCGAACTGGTACTACAAGACACTTCACAATCCTCGTCCTAATCCAAAAACTCATTACTACCAATCCAATACTAACTACCTTACCAACTGAACACAAGTCTCGCCACCAAGTACACCAAGAGAACTAGCACTGTGTGCCATATGGTTAAAAATGTCAACTATGCTACATAGAACATCGAAATACTACCGAGCCACCCATTTCTATGGTGTTCCACTTCGCCAAAAAAAATGATATTGAGTAAAAGGATACTCCAACATTTGTCCCTTCAACTATAGTACAATGCATTAAACCAAACTATATACTTCCTCTGCCCATAATAATCTTCTTACTTTCAAAGTTCCCTCGCATGTCATAAAAAAGTAAGAAGATTGTTGCAGAATAGAGGAAGCAAATATCATCTACTTTTCAAAAAATTATAACCTACAAAAACATTCACATTAATTTATCCTAATATTCAACAATTCCGTCAAAGAAGGTCGAGTTTAGATGTACACAACCTTACAACAATTACAGTAACAGTCAACCTTTTCCAAATAATTGAGCAATAAGCATAATCACAAATAGTCATTGACTCATTGGTACTATATTGCCAGATACTCTAGCGGTCTACCTTTGCTTTTGTCATAAAGACTAAGGAAGTGGAAGAGACCATTTGTAGATATTCATTAATTCTTAATGAATGATTTATTCTTAATGAATGACAAATCGACAATATGCACATAACTGATCAAATTAATTTGCTGTAGCAAAGCATTTTCAAAATAGAAAGGCAAACAAATGATCGGGACAAAAGATGATATACTTCTTTAATTTGGCACAGTTATTTGTATAAAATCTCCATCGCAAAAATAGCAAAGTTACGCAATTGACTGGGATGAAGGGAGTAATATATTTTGCTACATTTGCAATCGACTAGAGCAATCTTCCATTTGCAATCGAGGGAAAGGAAAGAAGACTTACGAGCACCGGTGCCAGTGCAAGGAAAACATGGTTGTGTATTCTCTCTTTTCGCCTATATATCACATTCATTATCAAAATTCAGCACTACCCAATTGCATTAAAACACTCAAATTCGAAAAAAATAATTCACAAAAGAAAACTTACAGCACTATCAATTTGTGTTTCATAGAAGAAAGGAATACCAATTCCAACTGCAACACTTGCAACTCCCACTGCTACTGCTACTATCTACCATTCCAAAACTTCCCATTAATTATTATTACAACTTCATCATACATTCTTTATAAATAATATTGCATAACTTTTTTGTGTCAAATGAGATGCAATGCCAGTACAATATAGGGCAAGAGGGATTCGAACTCGTGATCGATACCTCAGTCTTAACTCTTAACTACTAGGCTACGATATACGGTATAATAATAACTATCTGTTGCGGTCATTTCTTTACGTTACAACTCTTAGTGTTTGTGTCAAAAGCAAACGTAAATAAATGACTGAGACGGAATTATAAAAAAAAAGGGCAAGAGGAAATACCGTGTTTTGATCAATTTCAGCACGAATGCATGGATAAGTTGAGGGTGGTCGTTGATTTCTTGGGAATTGAGAGGAGGAGAATGATAAACAAGGGTTGAAAGAAGAGAGATTGCAAGAAGTAGAAAGAAATGGGGATTGTAATCCAGAAAGTGTTGCTGTTGCAACCATTTCTACTTAAAAATTAATCAAAATCCAAGAGTGTCAGAGTATCAGAGTATATGAGTTTGAGTTCATGTCATGTTTTTTGTGGATTGTGGTGATGATTGTCAGTGGTTGTGGACAGTTTGTGATGTGGGATATCAACTGGTGGGCTCATCTTCTTTGCCATCTCGATAAGGTTTTCTTTTTAATTCTCGAGGTTTTATGACGGTGAAACTCGCAGCTGTTATTTTTGGGTTATACTATTTATATTAAGAAATGCACGGTTTTTATTTCAAGGATGCCAGTCACGTAAAACTTGTTTTCATAAATGTTGTAATGGAGAAGTTTAGTTTAAATAGAGGTTTTGAATTTAACCATTTGGAATATGTTTATGACTTTAATGATCCTATCTGACTCGAATCTTAGATTAAATGACTAATCAAAACTCAGGGAGAGTTTTACTACTCGACGTAAAACGAATCGAATTTTATAAAATCAAAACAACAAATTACTAATCGTAACAAGGTAACTAAATGAAGTAAAGCAAATCGAATTTTATAAAGTAACAATGTAACTTACGTCTGGAGTCTCTGGACGTTTACACACGTCCATACCTAGGATTGGAAGTGGGCCATAAACGTCCAGACCTATACTGCTATACACGTCCACATCTTGTCTGGACGTGTATGTTGCACGTCCTACCTTTTTTTTATATAAAAAAATCGATTCGTATTACGTTGATTAGTTTAACTTTTTTCGAGATCACCCCCATGATACTCGTTTGAAGCTACAACTAACAGATTGAATCAATTAGTTTAATTACATTAACTTGTCTTTTCAATTTGTTAAATTACATTGTAATCATGATGAATATTGTTTTTTTTTTGGAAATTACAAAATTAATTACATATAAAAGGAGATTAGAAAGAAATTAAGGGAATAATTATGAAAGGTGCAAAATTAAAAGTTCATTAAATATTACTCTCTGACATCCAAACCAAATGTAACACTTAACTTATTCGGACCATCCAAACCAAACTATTCATTCCTTTTTAAGTAACAAATAAGACCAACTACTTTTACTTTACCCTACATATTACAAGACATCACCCCAAATCAAACCTAAGACTCACCTAAAGCCGGCAGTCTAGCCCGACTAATCTAAGGCCCAAACGAACTAAAGCCTGTCAAGTTTTTTTAGGGCTTAATTCATGTGAATTTGACAAAACTATTTTATGCTTGGTTCACTTCAGGAGTTCAGGCTACAGCCTACAGGTAGTGAATATAGTGAATTGGTTCCATAAACAGGTCGAGGTCAGTTGAACCCTTGCAAATTAGGTTTGGAGTCGGTGGGTTGAGAAACCGGATACTCCATCTGTCTCAGTCAATTGTTGTTTTTTACCTTTTACATATTTGTCAATTCGTATTTTATTTCGAAAATATCTTTTACTACATAAGTGTAAAAATTATAAAATTTTGATAATCTTAACGTGCTCATTAAGACGACACAAACAAGATCTCTCATGACTATATTTTGTATTATACATTGAAATTATTTTAATAACTCTCTCCCTTTGTGAATAGTGTCCAAAAAGCAAAGGACAACAATTTACCGGGATGGAGGGAGTATAACTTAGGAGGTATCTAAGATCTTGTTTAGCCGTGAGCATAGAAACAGGACCTTCGATTTTGGTCATCAAATTTACAAGATTTATCGATAAAATTCAATTCAATACAAACTTTAAAATATAGTACACTTGTGCATCTATACTTGACGCCTCATTTTTTTTTGAAGACAAGAATCTATTTTAACTTTTAAGACGCCCTTTTATAACTTGAGTGAGTCTGCCTCCAGAAATAGTGCAAATGGGCCATAGACAACGTTCAATCACGTTATACAAGACCGGTCCATAAGAATAATAGCCTAAACCTATTCTCAAGATACGACATTCACATTGCTAGTTCCTTAAATGGAAATACTTGTACTAGCAGTGGCGGAGCTAGAATTCGAAGTTAGGGAGGCGAAAGACAAATTACATAAGGTAAACTCGAAGATTTTTGAAAAATTCAATTAAAAACTTCTGACATTTCATCTGACGGCGGGCGAGTGCCCCTGCTAGTCCCTCAGCTCCCCAGACCCCAGCTCCACCATTGCATACTAGACAGTATATTCGTATGTGTAAATATGATGTACTCGTAATGAATTATAATGGCCCCTTCTTCCTCTTCCTTGAAACTATTGCTTTCACCAAACCCAACCGCAAAGACACTAAAAGTGGAGGAGTAAAAGGTTTGTCGACCGTTGCAGATGAAAAAACGTAAAGTTGAAAAGGACGTGCTACTTAGACACACACACACCTACTAACTTTGGCATAGTTAACGCACATGCAACTCTAGTTTGGTGATTATGGATTTCCAAGAAATCAATGGTATACATCGTAAAACAGATCGTGATTACAAATTTATTAATCAAAATGCTTGAACTCATATTAAGATAGCTCGCGGCCTCACACCCAATTAAAACTTAAAACTATCGCAATTAACTAGAGACATTTCGTATTAAAGATCAATTAAGAGATTTAAAATTAACTTAATCAAAAGTTCAATTCAACAGGTAAGGTAGAATCAATTATTTTATACCTCGATAAAGAGAGGAATTAAACACTTTATCAATTAGTGAAATTCTACACTCGTTACTGATTGGTTCAATTCTTTTATATCACATTTGTATTTTTTTTGCTTCAAATGAGCAAGAATGGAACCTCTAATCTCACGATTGATTTAAGAGAGCTCTTATGACTTGAGTTAACTCTTGTTCTTGTATATATTTTGTATTTTGTATTTTGTTATCGTAACTAGACCTAACACAAGTGCGGGTTGGCCCGACCCAGCCACCTGGTCCCACAAATCGCCCAACCCACTCCCTTAATCGAGCCAATCCTGGGCTCACTCTTTCACGGCCCACACTGCCCAACCCACTTGGCATGCACGCATGGCCCTCCACCCTGTTTGCCCAAATGGGCTAGTCCAAGGCCACCAACCCCCCAACCCGGCCCGTTCCTAGCCTACCCCCACTCAGCCCGCAATGTGAGCTCGTGCTACCCAACTAGTAACCCAACCCGTCCACTAGTGCGGCCCACTGTCAAGCACTAATAGTAATAACTAATCCAACCATCAGCCCGTCCACCAGTTTGGCCCACTGTCAAGCACTAATAGTAATAACCAATCTAACCGTCTCATTCATTTGCATATGACACTCGTATAAAATGGTTGAGTACTCTAATTTATACGAATGTCATATGCAAATGAATGAGACGGTTAGAGTAATTTTAGTCTAATTATTGATATAGCAGTAGGTCTCCCTTGTGACAGGTCGGACCTTGCGACGGGTTTTTCCTCTAACAAAATGGGTAGAGAGAACATGTGGGGCACCCCCCATGTGCTTCCCCTTTTCCCTTAAATGGGTCATTTGTGAGGGGAAGTGGTACCCGTCGCAAGCTTGTGACGGATACTGCCCGTCACAAACAAGAATTTGTGTTGATATAGATCATTAGTTCTTCGAGTATAGGTACTCATGGCAGTATTCATT
This sequence comes from Heliosperma pusillum, assembly GCA_022085475.1. Classification (NCBI taxonomy): domain Eukaryota; kingdom Viridiplantae; phylum Streptophyta; class Magnoliopsida; order Caryophyllales; family Caryophyllaceae; genus Heliosperma; species Heliosperma pusillum. The sequence goes on along the minus strand of JAIUZE010000790.1, from coordinate 37,088 downwards.
GGCACAATTATGGAATATGACTTTTTACTAAACTCCTAATAAGGTCGTAACATATTTTTGACACCTTGTAAAGTGGATGGGTCCTTTTTTGGGGTGAAAATAAAGTAGGCACGTGGAGAGACACCAAGTAAAAAAAAAGCACATTATTTGGAGGGAGAAAATGAACCTGCATTTAGAAAGTAGGATCAATCGGGTATGGATCACACTCGTTTTCGCAATATTATTGAATTATTGATTGATGATAATGTGGAATAGGCGGGTGAAAAGCGGGTAAAAGGCAGATGGCGGGTGAAAAACAGTTAATGGATAATATTGGATATCGTTAAATTTTTAGAGTTAAGATGGCAAGGTCAAATTTTTTGTTCCATTAGAATGAAATTTTTTAACAATTACACGGTAATTGTATAATGCAAATCTGAAAAAAAGTTAAAAATTTAGCTAAAAGCTTAGAAATCTTTATCTTTCATTTACTAGCCTTTCACATAACTCCACCACTGACTCCATCCCAACTATTCGGTATCATTTAACGATATCTATTATATTTCGGATAAACTAATACAAGCATTTTCATTAATGAATTAGTTTAGCTCGCCCAGACAATTTATAAACAAACATTGTAGTATGATGTTCACTAGCCATTGAAGGTAACATTAATTTTTTTTTTTTTTTTTTAGAATTTTACAATACATACCGTGCTCTCTTGTGAAGCTACTTTTTTCTAGGGCACTCTTGCAAAGAAACTTAGTTTGTTTACCAAGTTGGTGAGCTAGGTTTATAGCCAAGCTCAATAATTTTGCAAGGAATAGCTAGGCTCATTTACAAAGTAATTAAGCTATCTTTACAACTAACTCAGTAATTTTTGTAATTAGTTAATAAGATCATGTTTTGCCTAACTTTTTAAATTGTTTTTTTATCCAAAAACACAATGGCCAAACATTACATTTTTTTTGCTAAGTTAAAATGAATTTTTTAAAAGCTAAACACTCATCATTTTGCTCTTAGAAATAGAAACACCAATTTAGTGCTTTTTAAAAAACACTTATACAAAATTAAGCTTGAGAAACAAAAACTCATTCTTAATAAATTAGGTCAAACATGGTCTAATTAAGTACTCCAACTTTAAAAAAAAAAAAAAACTAAAGCAACTACAGGTGTTTTAATTGTGCAAAAAAACAGTTTTAAGATTTATTAATTGGCTCCTATTAAACCTGGCAAAGTCTCGTTCGAACTTCTGATAACTCACATAGTGACTGCGAAAGCGAAAACTTTTTATATTCGTTTCATTTTTGCACGTTTGACTAAATTGTTTTCACATATACTCAGCAGGCGTATAAAGTTGTGAACGAAGGGAGTACTACTCACAATTATTACCTTCTCAGTCTTGTATTACCTAATGTCTTCGGCTTCTGCTAGTGAATTTGCAATTTCGTTATTGGAACCGTGCAAGTTCCGGTCGCAAGCAAAGAGTTGATGTCGAAAGTAGCAAATAAGTCTCACTAACAGCTAGGGCTGAGCAAAAATATACGATACAGTTTTATTATACGTATCCGATACGATATACGGTTTCAATTATACGGATTTCCGTATATTCGATACGAATTTCCGTATATACGATACGGTTTATAAAAAACCGTATCGGATACGTATCGGCAAAATTTGAAACCGGATATACGGTTTCCGATACGGTTCCTATTTTTAATATAAACTATAAAAATAAAATCATAAAACCACTAAATGTCGGGTATATCCGTGACTCAATCTTATTACTTTTAAACATTTTTGAGTTATTTATTCTTATAATATATAATACTCTTTTAACTTATTAAGAAAAATCATAAAATCACAAAACAAATAAAAATAAGACATAAAATTTTACATAATTAATTGAAAAACCGGATACCGGATATACGGTTTCCGGATATACGGAAAAACCGGATATACGGTTTCCGGATATACGGAAAATCCGTATCGGATAAGGATACTCAAAATTGAGATTTTTAAAACCGGATATCCGATACGGTTTTGAAAACCGTATCGGATATACGGTTTTGCTCACCCCTACTAACAGCTCAAGACGGTCAAATGTGGTTATTTTAACGATAAATGTAATCAATATCATTTCCTAAATATAGCTGGTTATTTGTCACATGGTCACATTTATGATTAAGATGTCTACATTCGGCCCGTTTTCAACTGAAGACGGTGGTCGGTGACGGATGAAAAATTGTGAAATCTTAAATGATATTTGCGGGTTGAGTCTTAATTGCGTCATATACATGTACAATCTCAGAAATTAATCATTTATTCTTCATTTCTTCGTACAGTCGGAAAAATAAAGTTGGCAAATTAAAGCTTTATCCAACTGATCCCTGCGAAAGAAAGAAAAGAAAAAAAAAAAAAAAAAGAATAAGCATTTCTTAAAATGTGTGACAAAATGTCTATGTGGTGGTATAAATGATTATGGTTACGTAAAGCTATGTATTTGGTATGCCTCACGTGAGACAAAAAGTTATACACAAACAGTGTTATACAAAGTGAACAAGTGACCTAAAAAACTTATGAAGAGGACATTTTACGTTGAGAGTATTTGATTGCTCACAAAGGGTCTTTTAGAGGGGGAGATTTGTCCCAAAGTTTTAGACGAGTCAAGTCCCCTCACAGAAAACAAGTGGGGTAAGTAGGAGGATAATCCTATTTACCTCACTTATTTTCTTGTGAGGGGACTTAACCCGTCTAAAGCTTTTAGACGGAACACCTGTCTGAAACAAGACATGTTGATTGCTAAACTTTTACGTTTAGTACGTATAATAGTTTTACCGTGGTGGATTTAGGGGCTAGTGCTGACCAAGAATACATTAGAATATTTTAGTTAAATTTTTCGAGTTGTTTCAAATTTACATTATGTCATTGCTTGTTCATCCCGATGAAATTTTTCACCTTCCAGTATATATCTTGGCTCCGCCACTAGTACTACTATATGACATGTGGTAAAATTTTGCATTGCAAATTTCATGCTCTTAGAATTCTGTACGTATCACGAGCTGTGTAATGTAAATTAGATGTCTAGATACTTGGATGATCGAAGATACACTATTAATCGTTTTAGTGTAGGGTTAGATACTTGGATCTACATATCATATACGAGTACTAGTTTGCAAGAGTTTTACAACTTTATTCTAGCCATTAATGATTTGTGCTAGTAGAGATCACATGTCTCACTTTTATGTCCTATCTTATGTCTCATCACCTTAAGATCTTAATACATCACCCTTGAAATAGTAATAATATAGATCTTGACACATCCCCTTGTAAAGAAACATTTTTTTCCTTCGAGTCCATTAACCCAATATACTGCCATACTGGTAGTAGCAACATATTGACCCCAATATACTACTCCATATTTTTAAGCCAAACATGTTAAACATCTCCAATATGTTGAAATTTGGTTAATATGTCATTTACCAAACATATATAACCTCTATTTGATACTCCGTATGTTTTAGCTTTAAGACAGATATATCCGGCTCAAGAAAATGAATTATTGTTTAGCAAAACTCTTATTCTCTTAAAACAAAAATGAATAAAAATAAAAATAAAAATAAAATACAAATGAATAAAATGAAAAAATACAACTGAAATACAAAAGAAAAAAAAGGAGGGTATATAAATGAAGCAGAAGCGGAGGATCCGAGACGGCAGATGATTTGATTAGCAAACAAGAATTCAAAAACAAAACAATTGTAAAACAAACACTCTCAAGTCTCAAGTCTCAAGTCTCAAGTCTCACTAACGTCTTTCTTTTACTTACGACTTACCACTAACTTTTTACCGACGTTCTTATCCCTCTCTTCCTCTCTCTCTCTCTCTCTATCTATCTCTTCTCCGCCGTCTTCTCCGCCGTATACCGTCACACTACGGCGGCGATTTCGCCTCCTCTACCTCCGCCGCTTCCTCTACCGCTTCCTCCACCGCTTTCCGTCTCCTCTGCTTGATTTCACTTCCAATCACAATTTTTTTTTTGAGAATTAATCTACTTGAGGTGCCTCATTTATCTGTCTCAGTTTGTTATTAATTCAATTAATTATGCCTATCATATGTTCGATGAATTGTCTCAATGAATTAAGTTTCCATATGTTCTTGATTTTGCACTTCAATTTTCGTGTTTATTTTCTCTGATTTCTTAAGATTAATTAATACTTCAATTTGCTCTTCTTAATTTAGTTATGAAGTCTTGTATGTTCTTAATCATTTTTAGTCTAGTAGTGCAATTTTATGTTTTTTTTTTTGTGATTTATTGAGGTTAATTTTTAGTAATCATCGGATAATCATGAATTTTTTCAGTAATTATCTCATATTATGATGCATTATTCAGGATCTTGATCAACTTTGACGTTATAAATTGCTGAATTCTCAATGCGTAGTGTTTTCGCGGTATTGAATACTGTAATTGTTATACATTTGTAGAGATTGCATGATTGTTTGCATTTTTTTTGTTTGTTTCAATTATTTCTGATGTTATTTATTATTGAGGAAATTGAGATCACATGAAGTGTTATTGTTGTTACAGAATCCTTGAAATAATTGAGGTTTGTTTCACATCAGTTATTGCTTAAAATATGAACAATTAATGATCTCTCGAATTTGATCGTATAATTCCTTCACTTAGTAAGTTGCTTGTTGAGGAATATATGCAATAGAGTAAACTCGTTGTGAGTTTGTCGCCTTCAATAATTTTGGTTACGAACTATGTGGTGGTTGTAGTTTTCAAATACAATTGAAGTATGAAGTAGTACTATTTTTGGATGTGCATAAAAGTCGTCCTTAATTCATAATTTTGAGGAAATTTGGAAGGAGAATATATACAATGGTTGGACTTATTGTCGTTTTTGTCGTCGTGTATTTCAGGTATAGGGAAAAATGATTGGAAGCTTTCTTACCAGAGGACTCGTGTAAGTGACCGGATTGAATCATTTCTGTCGACTGGTATGGTTATGAGTTTTTAATTTTACTTCATTCATGGAAATTCGAATTTGTCTGTTGTGTTTGCAGTATGATCCTTGGGTACATGTATCCAGCGTATGAATGTTTTAAGACTGTAGAGAGGAATAAGCCCGAGATAGAGCAACTCCGCTTTTGGTGTCAGTATTGGTATAAAAACGGATTTATTAAGTGCCATTTTACGTTCATAAGATTAATTGCGGAATTTGCATTAGTAATTGAGTATTAATTATTTATCACTGTTTCTATGGGGTTTATTGACACAATCGTGCAGGATTTTAGTTGCTGTAATGACCGTATTCGAGAGGGTTGGTGACACTTTTGTTTCATGGTATGTGAGTTCGGATATCCACTTACTTCTCTAATCCTGTCTGCTGCCTTTTACTTTATCTGAGTTTTGATGTCTCCGTAAATTCTGCATCTTTACCAGGGTTCCAATGTACAGCGAGGCTAAATTGGCATTTGTCATATACCTGTGGTATCCAAGGACAAAGGTATCGTCCCAACATTATTTACACAAGAATAATTGATTCACGATGTTTGGTACTGACAACAGTTGATTGTTTCATTCATTCTTATGCATCCGATAAATTTATTTCAGGGAACAACATATGTCTATGATTCCTTCTTTAAACCCTATGTCACAAAGCATGAAACAGAAATTGATCGGAACTTGATGGAAATAAGAACTAGGGCTGGGGATATGGCTTTTATGTACTGTCAGAAGGCTGTAATCTATGGGCAGACGAGGATTTTTGAGATTTTGCAGTTTGTTGCCGCACAATCGACACCAAGGCCCCGTCCTACACAGGTATACATAATGTATATGATCAAATATGATCTTCGATATTGCACCTCTGTAGAAGTTCAATTTTAGTTTTAGGGGCAGTTATAAATTATTCCTTGCTCTATCGTATCCTTGATTTTATGCAATACGAGAAGACATTAAAAATGGATTAATTGTATTAAAAGTTGAGAATTTGATTAGGTACAGTTGGATTAGGTACACATAAAATTGAAGATATGTATGGTTTCTCTTTACATCTGATGTGTTTTATATGTTACTCTGTATTAACTTGAAAGACAAGTGTTGACCAAATGGTGAATACTGTTTAGGTGAGATTAGGTTAATAAAAACTATCAAACTCTCCCTGCTAAGATAGCTTCTTGGCATTTTTTGTATGATCGAGTTTTTGTATGATCGCTGTAGATTTGAAGACTTGTAGTGAAGGTGTCTAAGAGTTAAAGTAAACTCGGTTTATGCGGATACAATTATTTATGGCTTTAATTTGCGTCATTAGGGTTGAATTTGAAAAGGTAATGATCCTTTTCTGAATATACAGGCTGAGCAACAGGCTCCTAGAGCTCGACAAGCCTCTGCGACGGCTACTGCTGCTGCAGCAGCAGCCTCTCCTCCACGCCAACCCTCCACCAGGGTTCAAGCTAAACCCCCTCAGCCTGAGTCTGAGCCCAAACCTGAACCCGAGCCACAAGTTGAAGAGCCACTCTCACCCACTTCAAGTACCACATCATCTATTCGACAAGAAGATAAAATCGAAGACGAGCAGAGCTCTTCTCAAGACACATCTTCAACCTCTACTCCTTTGCCTAGTCCAAGCTCTATAAAAAAGTCCATTTCACTGCCTATCGCTCCTGCCAGCCCCCGACGGCCTGTGATCAACAAAGCAGATTTAAAGCAGACTGCAACATCGTCCTCAAAGATTGAAAAGCCTGCTCCAAAGTCTCCTCCCCCGCAAGACACAGTAATGGAGGATGCTATTCGAGTTACCCGAGGTAGATTGAGAAAGACACGGTCCGCCGCAACTAAATAGTCAGACTGCCTTCCTCCATCCATATCTCTTGCTCATTTTTACTGTCCTGTCGAAAAATAAACCGAAAAAAGTCATAAAAATATAGGTGTACTGATAGAGATAGATGCCTGGGGTATTGAATGTCTTCTGTATATTTGTTGCCCATCTTTTGTTAATTCAATTCGTTGCTTTATTATTATTACTGTTATGCATCCAATGATATTTGTTTAGTAGGACCGTTGACCGACATCTGCATTTTTAACTTGTTATTAAAGGATCGTTGGATAAGATGTGGTATAAATGGCCGTTAAATAACGGGTTTAATTATTAGTTAATTATATGAGATTATTCCGTTGAAATGAGAGGAGACAATAAAAGGTGATTAAATTAAAGAAAAATGAGAGGAGACAATAAACGACCCTGTGAAAGTGTTAATATCACGTGAAAGATCAGTGTCGTGGTATTGTTTAAGACCCAAGTAATCGGCTGCTAACTGATGTATAGTTTCTCCGACTCCGTCCTAAAAGATCACTAGTAAACAAATAAATGAGACGGAAGGAATATATTTTTACTAATTTAGGTGGTAATCTCTTTGGTTTGGAGTATAATTTTCATTGTTGCAACTAAATGAAGTGTTTAACGTAAGATGAAACCGTTGCAGGTAATACATTATTTGAATTTTTGTATAAATGTTTAAGGAAACAATAAAATGGAATTAGCTAAGAGAAACGGAGTAGTAGGTAAAACTAAAAGCAACCCAAACGAATTTACGAAAACATGGTGGTAAAAAACTTTATTTTTTTGTACTTTTTTTTTTTACTTTACAAAAACATGATGGTAAAAAACTTTAATGATACAACTTTTATAGAGGGCATATTGTAGGACAGTAGGTGTTTTATTTCTTTATAAATGGAAGCATGATTGAAGGATACAATCACGTGAGGTTGGTGGCTCACTGACTCTCACTGGATTGTTGCTCATATTTGCTTTCTCATCAAGAGTATTCTTTTGCTTCAATATCATTATTGCCTCTTTACAAAATATCATTTGAGAATTGATGTTAGACATATACATTAGGCTTTTGATGCATGTCTTGTTTCGAACTTTTTGCTTAAATGGGGTCGAAATCCAAAATATTAAACAAAATAAGGCGGGTTTCAAACTATTTATCAATAATGGGTCCACGTCACTATTTTGAAATAGAGGTAGCTTCTCGCTGTCCGAGAGAGCGAGAAGTTGAAGGGCTTGACAAGCTATGTTCGTCGTCGTCGTTCTCCTTACTCCGACCACCAAATAACGAAATACAACCAACATTGTCTTCCTCTCACTTCCCTTATCATATAAACATATTTGGTTGAGTTATTAGCTACACGGTTTGCGCAAAAAACGACCTGTAATATCGCCGTTCACTAACAATTTCGATTTTGCGGAAATAAACTTGTTAGTGAACGGCGATATTACGGGTCGTTTTTTGCGCAAAACGTGGAGCTAACAACTCAACCAAGTATGTGTATATGATAAGGGAAGTGAGATGAAGACAATGGTAGTTGTATTTCGTTATTTGGTGGTCGGAGTAGGGAGAACGAAGACGACGAACGTAGCTTGTCAAACCCCTTCAACTTCTCGCTCTCCCGGACAGCGAGAAGCTGCCTTTATTTCAAAATGGTGATGTGGACCCATTATTAGTAAATAGTTTAAAACCCGCCCTATTTTGATAAATAGTTTGGGTTTCGCCCATTTAAGCAAAAAGTTCTCTTGTTTAAGATCTCATTATATGAATACTTTTGGTACATGTCAATATTCTCCTCTACCTAATTACTAGTCTCTATAAGTAAAAGAAAATGAGTTTGTTTACTTGAATTTTGATGGTATACATACACACTATATAATAATGATGGAGAATGATAACGCCACTCAGTAATCCCTTATATCACTCGCTTTTATTAGAGTACGTATTTACATTAATTTAAGTATACACTCACAAATAAAATTAAGTGGTATAAGGGTTTTTGAGTGCCATTATCGCTACCCTATAATGATGCACTTATGGATCAAGGCCTGTTGTTTTGGGTGTGGCATTTTCAAGTTATTCTTGGTGCAAGCGAGTTCAAATTCATTGAATGGTTATGGATCAGGTCATTATAGCAAAGATCGAGCCCCTTTTGATATGTTATATTGATTTACTTGTCAATTTTTCATTTGTTAATGTTTATTAGTTAATTGTAATTTCGGGCTGGGTCATTTGGCTCAAATCAATTTGAGAGTTGGGTTATGTCTTAGATAATTATTGGGGTAGACATGATTAGTCTCACGTCTATAGTCTATATTATACTCGTTAGTCGTTACTATCCAATGACATGGTGTTTAAAACTACAATTTGAAGCCTCATTGTGATTTCTGACATGTTTTCCGACTAAATACATATGGCAATTTTCATCGTGCTTTTGGTCCAACTTTAATGCTAAAAAACTTCAAAAATACCGAAATATAATCTTATACAATACTCCTTTCATCTCAATCTTTTACTTGTTTATCTTTTAAATTTTTGTGAGCAATAATTCATTCAAAAGTAAATAAAGGATTGAAAAAAATTGAGTGAAGATTTAGAGATTTTCAACGTAACCTCTGGATTATCTTCTTACCAACGTAAAGATTTAAAGATTTAGAGATTCTCAACGTAACCTCTGAATTACTATTATACACGCTTACGAGTTACGACCCTAAAAATGCAGTCGAAAATGAAAGAAGAGCTCACGTGTAACTGCATGTATTTCATCAAAAAAATTACAGTACTTGTAACAAATTAAACTCTATACATCCATGAATAACGAGATAATGCACGCACTCATTCACTCACTCACTCACTCACTCACTTACAGACACACAAACGTCAAACAAAATGTCAACTTCATTTGTTACATCCGTCAGTATGTATCCAAGTTGCTGCAACACTACGTCTTCGTTTCCCATTTTTACAATTACAACAACCCTTGTCGTCACTCTCTCGTCTATTGCATGTAACGACGTCCTTTCATATTCTCAACTTTTTGTTTTAAAATAAAACAATAAGTCTAGTTGAAAACGGGAACGGTTGGGTGGGAAGGCAATTAAAAAGTAAAAACCCTCTTGATTTGTCACTTGTCTTTTAATTTGTTTCTTTGTGAGAGACAACCTGCCTCGTTTTCAATGAGAATTTGTGAATTGGTCAAATAGCATGACAAGTTGCATAAAAATGCCAAATTTTTTGACCCTTTTATCCCATGTTCTAAAGGTTTAAAATGAAGATTGTACCATAATAGCATGTTTCATTTAATGCCTGCTTAATGTTCAAACGTTATCTTCATATATCTTACTCAATAGCTATAGGTAAACATCAATGAAGACGAGGCAACCTGTCTTAAGCTTAAGACGGGTCAAGCTCCCCTCATAAAGAGCAAGTGGGGAAGTTTTATTTGCTACCCACTTACCTCTCCACTTGCTCTATGTGAGATTGTGAGGGGGGCTTGACCCGTCTTAAGCTTAAGACGAGTCGCCTTGTCTTAAAGGAGAATTTGTGATAGGTAAATCCATCAAAGTTGACCCAACACGTAAACCAAACCTAACCGAACCTGGTTTTTTTAGGGCAAAGACTCGTAAATTTTGATCAACGCCGATTAACTTAACCCGAACCCAAAATGTCCCGTTATTTTTGGGTTACTCGGGTCAAAGATAACTGACAACATTATTAAAATATTAATATTTTTATACTATATTTGAATCAATGAATAGAAAAATAAGTATAGGCTAAATATGATTACTTGAACCGAATTTCAAATTGTTTTTCAAGGTTAGACAAATTCATTAATGAAACGCCATACAAATCGACAAGAGCAAATTTCCATTGCTGTTAACTTGTCAAGTTCCGAAACCGAGTCACAAATATCAGTGTTTGTGTTTGTGTTTGTGTCAAATACTCGTTTGTGCCAAGTACCATTTTCTCCTAGTTTTGAATATACAATCCTATAAGGATTAATAAGTTTGATTTAATCTAATAACCAGGAATTAGATTCAATTGTCGATGTATAGATGATTTAGAGGAAGTGTTGATATGTGCATGGTATACAACTTTGTAGTTTTCTAACCTGTAGTTTTTCATGGGAGGTTGATACAAACTGAGATTCTAAAGGAAGTAAACAACACTATTCAGCTTGCCCACAAATCAGTTAGCGATACATCAATGCCCGACTTCAGCCAATAGTCTTCTTCTGGTCGATCACTCTGGAAAGAAACGGAAATGAAGAGATTATCTATCTAATTACAAATGATTTGAATGCTCGGAAACAACAACCAACTCGTTCAAAATATGTCTCCCTCAGTGAAGTGTTGGCGGTTCTTATTAGTGTCAAGTAGTAATACACGGAACATTCTATGTGTTGTTAACACAAGGGTATGGTTGTGTGCAACCGACCTCCCTTGGTTTTTCCAAGACCCCTTCAGGCAATAGGATAATATTGTTGGGATATGGAGAAAACATATACGAAGTACAAAACAACCAGCCATTAAACTTTTTTCAAAAAAAAATTAAGGAATACAAGTATACAACTATTAAATGGCTTGACTCTATGGACAGTATAAGCTTATGAAGGAGATAAAGCATTGGAAGTAAACTTACATAGAAATCTGATGGCGTTATTGTATGGATCTGATACTTGTCTTGCTCAGCAGAGATGGACCTAACTACATGGGGCACCTCTTGAAAATGGTCTGAGGCTGCTCTTTCACTTTCCGCTCCACCACAAGTGCTACCACTAGTTGAAGCGAAATTGGTTGAGTTCCCTTCAGTTTTACTGCAAAATGTATATGGTTCTTTATAACATGTTTCATTTCCAATCGACCAAAAACGCGCTGTTATTAAGTTTCGGAATATGATAAAATAAAGAAAAATGAGTTGTGAGGTCAATTTTAGTTTCATGGTTGTTTGTTCTTTTATAATAGGCTAAAGATTATAACTTTTTTATAAGACGACGTTTACTATATAAACATCTGTCTAATACCCTACAGGCTCAGTAAGCCATAAGGTGCCTCCGCCATTGACTCGTGTTTCTACAGTTTCTAGCACATGGGGAAGGATGCATACTCTGATCTCCCCTTACCCCTAACACCGTGGAAATAACGAGTAATATTGTTATTCTTGGTCAATAGGAACTGATCAATTAGCAACGGGAGATTTTATAGTCCGAGATCTCGCACAAAAAAATTTTACCTTAAGAAATGTACATCTATTGGTCCCATCGAACTTCTGACTATGATGCTACAATGTTTTTCTGAAGAACATAAATCCTGCACATAGTTGCAGCAATAGTCAGGAGAGAATGAACTCCCCAAATTATACGCCAATGACATCATTTCACAAACCTTTTCTGGATCAGGAACTTCAAAGTAACTGCCTCGGGGAGCTTTAATAGCGAAAACTGTTTTACCCTTAACACAAAACACATATTGTTAAGCAAGTCTTATGAACTATTAAGGTAGGATTGAAGAATTAGCATTTGAAAAGTTACAAGTAAGACGAACCTTCAAATTAGGGAGCGTCATTATATCTGAAGCTGACAAAAAAAGGTGCCTACAGAATACAAGACACCGAAATCAGTATGTACTTGTCATTCCATAAAGGGCTAATGGGTTGTTCTAACATGTAAGACCGACTCCTGTAAGTTTTTGGGATAAAAAAGAGAAATTGCTCGCAAAAATCTTGTTAAATCATAGAAATAGGAAGGTACTTTTTATTGCTTGAATCTCCAGATAAAGACTCCATAAGCTGCTGCTTTTCTCTGTACGGAAAAAGGTTGTTAGCAAAACAATCTCGAGGAAGTTGATATCAAACAGAAAAATTCTTCCGAGGACAGACCTGATGCATTCATCAATCCTAGCTTCTACCGATTTAAGATTTTCAAGTTCATCCTGCCATCAAATAGATATAAAATATGGTTACAGATTCAAGCACTGAATCATTCCAAGAGACGACCTACACGATCGAACAGACACTAAACAGCATAAGAAGCAACACTTGATCCACCGAAACATGCTAAGGGAACTGTAGGACTGCAATCTGATGCAATTAACTACATATTGGTTAGAAACGCTGCCTGCCAGCCCAGCCACCATAGATTTTCAAGCATGCCTAGACTCCCTTGCTGTACAAAATTCTAATTAAACCAAAGTTTTCTTCCACAAGAACCATTGTCCATAAAGCCTCGATAAATTTGCATTTACAATCTAATCAGTTGAGGTTACAATCAGTACGGCAGTACCTATAAATGAAGACATTGCTAAATGCATTGATAAAATACATAATATATATATGAGAAGGCCACAACATCACTAATGTCACTCAAATTTTGGGTTAACCTGTAAGCTAGATGCTTGACAAGCCAACTCATCTGTCACTGAATCAATGCCCCTGATTTAAAAAAAACATGTTACTAGTTTATTCTTGTAAATTAAAGTTCAAAACAAGCAAAAAAAAAACATACAAAATAAATACCTCCATTGCATCACACTTTTGGAACTTTTCTCAATCATACCAATCCCTTCAAGCACATTCGTAATATCGTACAATCTCCTTTTTCTCACCTAAAGTTGTAGCAAGAAAAAAAGAACAAAGCAATATTATAAAAGACCGCTGTTAAGTATGCATGATGTTTTGATGAACTCTACAGTCTACACCACTCCCCACTCCCTCTAGTGTATTTTGAGTCCATGAACTCAACAGCCAGAATCATATGTATAGCCTCAATGATAAAAACATAAAGTCGTACAGGAAAAACAGCCCAAACGTCATAGCAATAACACAAATGTTTTTGCATAAATGAACACTGATATGGTTACATTCCCTGCAAAAATCTCAAAATAACTACTTAACAGATATAATTGCTATACTTTGTGAAATAGTAATACATTAAACATCATACCTGTAATGTAATTGCTATGGTGTTCAAATCAACCATTCCATCCTCAGATTGATGCATTAGTTCGACAAACTTCTTAGTCAACAAGCCTAAGAAAAGACGTCAATGTTAGGTCATCTCCGTACTTAAAGACCTTACTTGAGAAAAAAGTATGGTCTAGACGGTCCCTTTAAAAGAGGAGAAAGATAATACATGGTTACATTATGCTTCTTATAACTCACCTAGAGAACTCTCGTACCTGCAAACAGCTGGAGCCATAGGGCAGTCTGCAAATAGAAAAACATATCATTAAGGATGAAACAATTACAAGAAGCACATCCTTACACACAAAGGGATTTTTTTTAGAATTCTACAAATGAAGTACCATTATCAGACGTAGAAGGATCCGGATTAGCATGTTTGGCCTTTGGCTTTCTGCCACGTTTTCGAGGGATACGAGGCAGCGATTGGAGCAAAGAGCTACTAGCTAATAAATCATTTGCATGGGTAAATGTCAGCTTGGAAGTATCATTTTCCATTCCATTTACCTGCACAGAGGCAATGTTCACTCGTCATTCGAAAAAGCAATGTCAGCGTTAAATACAATTGTAGGGCACTAACTACTTAAGAAATCAAGCTAGGGTGCATTCAACTTATCATTCTTGAAGCTTATTCAAAAATGATATATTTAAAAGGGAATCAACCCGACACACTTAGTGCAGTCCAAAGAGCTGAGGAAATGTAAGAACATGACAAGAACAAAGTACTGATTCTTTAGCCGGAACTCCATGTTAAATCAAATGTAGTTCCCGACCCTTTAAAATAAAACTAAATTCGACACAAAGTACACAATATACAAAACCCCAATCTGTTACCTGACCCGAATAACCCATTTGCCAGTTCTAAATATAATAAATCCAACCAAACACAAAGTGCTCCTCCAATCTCACACTATACAAGCACCCCTCCAACAATTTCACATAAAATGAAATTGTGACCTATATGGGTTTGAAATCCATCATTTTTTCAAATTTCAATTTACAAATTTCAAATCAAGTTATTCAAATGACATTAAGATTGCCAAACACTACCTTAATTACATCAAAACAATCAGTTACCTAGAATCACACCAGTTTATCTAGCATCATGACTGTAATTTAGGGATATTCTTTCACTTTCTTCATCAATGATACCGAAACTAGGTGGCTAGCAGGGGCGGTCGCCCCTAAAACATTCAAAAGGTGAAATCTTTGGTTTAATTTTTCGATTTTTTTTACTATTTTACCTTGTTGTATTACTAGTCCATCCCCTAACTATAAATCCTGATTCCGCCATCATCCTTCATACTAAGATCAAAGTTCAAACCAATCAAACCCCATATATAAGAAACAACATAGCATCAAATCAAACTACCCAAAAAGATTAAAAAGAAAATACATTGATCTAAAAACCAAGAATTAATCAAAATAAGAAAAATAAAAAAACTTACTGAAACTGAAGGAAAAAAATTCTGGGTAGTAAGGGTAGAAGTGGCCATGTCAAGAAATAGAAATTTTGATCACTGAAAAATGGAAGAATAAATTGAGAATTTGATGGTGTTAATAATTAAGAATGTTTTATTAGGGTTTCAATGTGTAACTACAAATGAACGTTGAAATCAAAGAAAGATGAGGGAAGGGTTTAGGGGGAATAAAAGGGGGAGAATGTTGAAGCGGGAAGATCCATCACAACAACTTTATTAAAACATAATTTTGAAATAATAGGATGATGCTTAAGGGTTGGGGCCCGTTTTCTTTGGATCGAAATTTTCTGAACTGAATTGGTTGAATTGATTAGAATTGAAATAAACTGATTGAATGGACGTTAACTGAATTAAATTGACCTGAAGCTACTGACTATATATGCCATTGTGTTAGATTTGATCTGTTTTCATCTTAACATGGATAACATCGTCCTATGAGAGACTTATTGAAATGCCAATTAATGTGAACATATTTGACTCATTTTAATCTTAAACCTTAAAACGGATAAAAACTATTTCACAGACTTATTGAAATTCAAGTATATTGGCAAACATTTTGTAAATCTGCTTTTAAATTTAGTTACTTCAAGTTTTTTTGTTTAATTAGAGTTATATTTTGGCGGGTTATTTTCGAGTTGGGGACTTTCCGGTCGGTCTGTCTCGGGTAAACAAAACGCAGGTCATGTTCAGGTCAAGTCGGGTTACTTTGGATTTCGGGTCACATTCGCGAGTGTTGTAGTTCAAATCAATTTCGGGTATCGGGACAACTTTTTCGAATCGGTTTTGTTTTGTCATAAATAATGATAGGAGCTCAAATAGTGATGTAATTAGCGTACTACTATATGAGGTAGGAATTTCAGAGTCCTAGATTAGTAAATTTTAACTATAATGTATTGAAAATGAATTTGAAAGTCTAATTTTCGGTTCAAAATCATATCAATAATTTATTTAACTTTAATGCTTAGATTGTCCATTTTTATCTCAGTCAGATGATTTGTGCAATGTTTAACCTTTTATCAAATGTACATAAGGTATTATATTCACATATTTCTCTTATTTTAATAGAGAGTATTGTTATTTTTCTTTGAATAATCGGTCCAAGCGGGAGAAAAGTAGACATTTTATATAAAGCGCTTTAACATGTAAAACCACTAAATAAAGACGATAATGTTTGTGTTTGATAACTATGATATTTGATTTCTATTTTGTCTAGATATATTTGTTTCTATTTTATAATTGTTCATATTTTAATTTGATTTTACCACGTGGAAACTATGAACATATATTTTGTATTTGAAGATGTCTTAGTTTATTTACTTGAATACGAGGCCTCGATTGAATTCGAAAGTACTCTGGATTACATATTTAATTATGTCAAAGCCGATTATATGGTACATTATTGCAAAGATTGAACCAAACTTCAAAATGAAAAAAAAAACTCAAAATTAGAGGACAAATTAAACAACATTGTTTTATTTGGAAACTCTTTAGGTACAAGGTATGTATGTGAGTAGTTCTTAATTTCTTATGGAGTGCGTAGCGAAACAACCTCCGAGCTCTTCTTCTTCTTCTTGGAAAATAGCCCTCCAATCAAAGGAATCAACGGCTTTTTCGGCTTTTTCTTAAGCGAAGGATGTCTCTCTAAAAACGGCCCGCTTTTCTCAGGCATTATGACCTCAGAAAAGGTTGCATTCGCAAAGGTAACATATCTTTTCTTTTGGAAATCGAGTGTCTCACTGGCGAAACCTTCATGTTGGTCTCTTTGGTGTAGTCTAGGCTCGGACCTTGGCGGGTCTTCAACGTATTTGACATCTTCCATATCGAATTCCATCATTTGTTTCTCGGATTCTCTTTCAAGTTTTAGCTCGTGAAGTTCTCTCTTTGTCTTCTCGAGCTCTTCCTTGAGCGATGATAGGCAATTTGCCATGGCCGTTGTCTCCTCTTTCGCCTTTTCAAGGGTTTGTTTTGTTTCTTCTAGTTCCGATAATGTCATGTTTCCAAGGTTCATGTTGCTTGTTTCGTGTCGATTGTTTGTATCGTTGTCAACCTGATGAAAATAGGAATACATTTCTCATTATAAATACGTTTTAACTTAAGTGTAAGAGGTGCAGATTAACTAGCTTAGTTGATAAAGTTATGCGAGATAGTGCTTATGACTAATGTTCAAATCTCGTCAGCACCAAAATCGCACTTACAATTCCCTTTAGACCAATATGAGAAAAAAAACTTAAGCAGTAAAAGAGGTTTCGCTCTAGAAATTTCCTTAGGGTCCTTTTCAATTACGTCATCAATTATATATATTGGGATCGATCTCAAAGGGGCGAAAGAGTAAATTCAAAACACATGAAAAGCTAGCACAAGCTATCGAGCAGGCGAGACTTGTCTTAGTGATCCTAACGTGGTTAAGAAGCTACTCCCTCCGTCTTAGTAAATTGTTATCTATATTCTATTTTGCACAAAAGACTAACGAAAGAATACACTACATATATGTGAGATTGACCGATAAAATAGAGATAGTATAGCCCACTGTGCACACGCTAACCCACTTACCAAATACTTACCCAAAGTAGAAAGAAATAACAATAACAAATGAATAATAAATCTTAAAATGGAAATAGATAACAATTCAATTAAATTTTTGTATTGTACATTTGTACTTGATGAATATGAAGTACAAATGACTTGGATGCTTACTTGAGAATGGAGTTTCTAGATTTGTGTTCTACTAATTCAATATCATTAAAAAAACTAATTTTCTTGATGTTAATTTAATTTAAAAAGGCTGATAGTCATATGGAGTAATGGAGGTTTCTTCCAAAAGTGCACAACAGTTAGATTCTTTATAAAGCTCTAGTTAACTATACTATTGAAACTTAAAATCACATTACATATGCAATAGTATTGCACATTATGAGTGATATGGTCGTGATAGTTTGTTGGACCTTGTTCCCATGCTACAGAATAGAATAAGTAAGTGGTAATATACGACTATGAATGTCTAGTGCAGAGTCAGGATTCGAACAGGGGGGGCTAAACATCGATACTAAGTTTAAGATGAGCAAATTGTTAGTACTTGTATAAGCTAACTTGGAAAAAGAAAACATCTAATGGAAAAATTCATAATTCGGCTAATAATAAAGTTTTACTTCTCAAGTTATGCAAGATGAATTTGAAAAGATTAAATAAGAAAACAAGAACAGAGAATGCATTATCATTGTTAAGGGAGCAAAGTTACTCAACGCCACAATTCATGCCCAAGTGTCGAATAACAACAAAAGTGTGCATATGAGTATTGCGAAGCGACGGGCTCCCCAGTCCCCTCTCGAGTCTTAATTACTCCGTATAGTACACGCAATTTTCATTTATAGTAATTAAAAATTAAAATTTTATATTTTTAAATCTTACCGTTTTTCTAACTCCTCTACTAAGACAATATAAAAAGTAGGCCAATACCTTATAAAATGATATATACAGCCTAGGCCTAAGGGTTGTATTTAAGGTTTCTAAAGAGAAAATAAAAGCTTAAATCAAACATATATTAATGACATCAATGCACGTAATTTGTCATAAATTTCTATTTTAATTTCACTTGAAATGCATTTAACTCTTATTTATAATCCTAAGGGCTGTATTTATATTCGTTCCCTTGATTTTAAAGCTAAATATCTCAGAATGTATAGTTAACTTTGACGTGATTTCACTTGGAGATGAAAGTATATGAGGTTGGTTTTCTAACAAGTGGTCACACACGTTATTTAGCTGAGTAACGAAGGAGATATGGTGATTTTAAGTTGAGTTGTCCAAATTTTAAGCGGGTGATATAAAAGGACGTACTGTCATATTAATGGCACACTAAACTAATAAATGAAGATAAAAGAGTAAGAGAGAAGAGAACAAATAACCTGGTGAAGCTTAGCAGCATAAAGTTCACCAGCCAAAACTCTCTCCCCAAACAATGAAACAGCCTCCTTCACTGACCTAAACGGTGCTCTGGTATCGACTTCCGGCCTCCAAGTCGTGGTCGTAACGGCCCCATCTTTGCCACCCATTTTGTTATATACTATCAGGCTAATTAATAAGTGTAAGAAACATATGAAGAATGTATATATACTAGTGTATGAAAATGAGGTGGGTTAGTTACTTGGCGTCCACTTCAGTGAAATTCTGTTAATATGAAGGGAAGGTGTAAGTAGTGAGTAATAATATAGCTAGTGTTGCTTGTTGGATATGGTTATATGAGGAATGTGGGACCCGGTTAGATTCGGGTGCACCACACTTGGAGCATGACCTTTCAACACACGCACACAACTACTCCGTACACAACTAGCTTAGCTTATGTTAGCTTGTTGCATGGGTCCGTAGGTCCATTTATGCTGCATGCATACTTCATTCTTAAGCTCAATATATATACTAATAATGTGTCTTACTCTTAACTTGATTGTCATGTTATTATGTAAGGTGGTTTGGATTCTTGGCTTACTTGAGCGTCAAAGTATCAACCATATTATTAATCGATTATTGGTTATTTGAACTTCTGTATTATCGAAATATCGAGTACTGGAGTGCTGTATAATATACGGAGACACGGAGTAGATAAGTAGTTTTAGGTAATTTAACGAATAATAAATGTTATATTTGGATACTTAATTGATTAAAAGTTGATTTAAGTTTGGCGCATTATAAATATAACTTGATACAGCATCTTGTATGAAAAAGTTTGACTACACGGACTTCATTTATCAAGTCTTTGAAATAACGATTTACCAAATTAGTTTGAGAAATGCGCGATATAAAAAAATGGCCTGGTTAGTTTAAATTTTTAATAATTATGATATCCTTTAACTCCCTAAGTAGGAGGTCTCACGATATATATCTCGATTATTCTTCTCCTCACGTGTGGTTGTTGTGCATCCTTCTACATTTTTTCTAGTTCAATTTGGGGTTAATGACTTCGTCAAACGGGTTAATTAAGCTTGGCTCATTTCAAATATAACTCACTTTGGAATAAGTCATTTTTGGATAATTGATTAAAGCTTGATCAATCCCTTAGTTTGAGTTGGGTCATCATTTATTTCTTACTCGTGACTATTTAAACTTGATTTTGTTGCATGATAATTGCTAGATTCGCACATGAGTTTAGGCCCGTCCATTGAGGAGTAGAGAATGTCCACTTCATAAGTCCGATGAGATTTATTCTAGAACCAATTGATAATGGATAGAGTAACTCATTGGTTTATATAAAGTAGTTTACTATTTCTACTTTTCCAATGTGAGATAATGTTACATGTGACACATTCGCAATAATACGAAGCTTCTGAATTTATTATAAACACAACAACGTTTATTAGTACCAATCCAATAGTATACAACAATCTATCATTTTAACAAGAATGAAAAAGAAAAACAGTGCAAGCTCGAATTTATTTATATACAGACACACACACTACTCCTTCGTACTTAATTCCAACACAACAGACTTGAAAATTTATTTATTATATAAGACACAGCCCTCATAAACCAAATAAATATATTTATTTGTAACAATAAATCAGGATAATAATCGAGCATGGATTTTGATTCATGGCTTAAAAATAAATGTGGAGGAAATAGTTCTATTTGAAATCAAGGGCACTTGGTCTTGTTATTGTGGGTGGTGATTGAAGCATAACACGGGCACTCGGCGGTGTGGCCGGAAGTGCCCTGTGGAACACAATGGCATTTAGCACAACACGACCCACATGCCCTTAAACACATCTTTGTCCTTGATGTCTCGCTGCACCTTCTTTTGCATTCTAACCCGCAATCTGAAACAATGCAACCAGATTGTATTTGAGTATGCCACTATTATCGACCAAATTCTCTCATTTCAGATGGCCATTATACTACCGTCGTAAGGTTTTAAACGGGCCTTTTGTGACCATTTTAGCGACAAAAGTATTTCCGGTCAAAATTGTTGTTCTGGTAACTTATTATCAAAAATGGTCACATTTTACTTTAAATGGGTCACAAAAGTCATGTTTGAAACTTTAAGACGGGGACTTATTGATTATCGAAACCAATCTTAGTACACTATTCATGACTTTTAAACAAGCAAAATTAGTCACACGCTAAGACACTTCCCGAAATTTTCAATTTAAAGTCCTTCTTCACGATCTCTATAACTATAATAACAATAACAATAACAATAACAATAACAATAACAATAGTAACATAGTTAAAAACCGGTAACTTGTACGAGTAGTCCATAATAGGCAACAAAATGAATCTGAACGTACCTTTTTTTTTTGCAAGCAAGGGGTGTATAAGATTAAGCAAAATAAAACATGAAATAAGAAAGTTATGATAATTCTTGATTACATACCTATGTTAGGGTTCGTGCCTCCATTGTCGCCATTAGTGTTTACCTGTATATAAATCAAAGGATAATAATGGTCATTCTCCAACCTACATTATTGGCTATTTAATTAATTCGAGTAACAATTATACACGAATGTTTTAAGGCTCTTTAACAAAATGGCGTTATAGTGATCATACTACTCGCGATATAGGTATATTACGAAATATTTCCTAACAGATTAATAATATTAATCTGTCCAAGGTAATGTACCTTTACATTTGTATCCTGTATTCTACTCAAAAAAAAAATATACAAACAAAAGTACACAAAGGAAACCAAATTGATCACCAAATAATGACTACTTGTAAAGTTATAATAAGGCTATTATTATTATTATTATAAAGGGAAAATAATGCACATTATAACATATATTATACGTAATAATTAATGTAAAATTTACAATTTTACACTAACCAGATGAACAACAAGGAGTGAGATAATAAGGCAGAGAATGAACGCCTTTGAAACAGCCATTTTATTATATTACGGAGTAGATATGTATATTGTAATGTTAAGGGAATGTTTTTTTATCGTGGAATTTGATATGACTATTAAGTGAAATTATGTGGTATTTAAAGGGATAGTTAGCAATTGGATTAGTAAGAAAAGTGGGTAGATTATTTGGGTTACGTTCAATTATGAGAACCATTAATTTATGCTATGTGCGCTGGCTTGGTACGTAGGACATTTAGTAAAATACGTTTTCTAACTTGTTTGTTGGCGCCATGTGGATGCCTATGTGTTACACCATGTAGGCCGTACGGTATAGCTGCATGAATGTACCTCTTGACTAATTAGGTGAGATAATGAGACGAGACAGCTCGCGAGTAACTTGAGATTGACTCGGTTAATGCATGGCTCGGGCTCGGCTCGAGATCGAGCATAATTAGTCAAGCCGAGCAAACGCTTGCTCGACTCGAAAAACTCACGAGCAGGTAGAACTTATGTGATTAGATAAAATGTTGCTCCTATTTTCTAAAAATATTATATGATGATTGTTTTTCTCTTCACACATGTCATGTCTCACTTATTTGTCAAATATTTTTACATATAACCTTTGAGTCTTGTTATTGAAAATATAGAAAGAAAAAAAATCAAAATATCAGTTAACAATTATATATATAGGCTCGGTTTGAGCTCGAGTAGCTCGCGTTAAAGCTCGCAAGCTTATTAACGAACACATTTTTTCCAGGCTCGGGTAAGCTCGATCGAGATCGGCTCGAGCTTGAGTTTTGATTCTTGAGCACAAGCCGAGCAAGACCAAGCTCGGGCTCGGCTCGACTCGTTAACACCCCTACTCTTGACTAGACTTTGCAAATTAATTATCTGGATAATCTTCAGATTAATTTAATTTATACGGACCCGTATATGCTAGGTTATTTCAAGTACGAGCTATTTTTGATAAGCTGGAATGGGTTATGTAATTTTTGGCTTAGTCATTACTCGTTAGGGTCAAATTATTCGGATCGAATAAGTTCAGGTTGAGTTAGATTCAAGTTGAGAGATAATGTGATTGATTAGTGAACTTGACTAACCCTATCATATACGGAGTATATGCACAAAGCAAGTAAATGGTGTTCTTTAATTTTTTTTTATTTTCACATGCTTACAATCATTATTACAGTTGGGTTTATGTCATAAACTAATTTACGAGTATATAATTTCAATTAAGATAACATGGCTTAAGTTCTTTGATCGCACAATTCACAATTTAGATAATAGCAATTGCATGTCCATTGATGTCCTCTGTAAGCCAAGATAATGTAATGGATCACAAACAAATGTACAAAAAGTACATACTCGTACAAACCTCTCAAGTCTCACTTCGCTAATATTCATCATTTTATCTTTTTCCGGCCTATGAGACAACATTACGTAAGGTTTATCGAACCATCACAATTAAGTAACAATGGACAGTTGTTAAAAAAAATGGCATGCTAATAAACATCGAAAAGTTTTAGGCGCACGTAAGGAAGTAGACTATGTATAATGTATAGTATTGTGAGTTTAACTTGCGAACGTTACGTAGTTATGTAATTAGGTATTGTGGAGAATGTATCCCAGGTTTGAATTAATCCTCCTCCCTTCTATTGTAATGTGACTAAATACGCGTTTCATTAGATCAGTTATTTTTAATTAAAGGATTCTTAAAAGACTGATAATATAATGTGCCGTAGACGCTAGTTGGAGGTAAACCAGATAAGTAGTAGCCACTAGTAGATTTAGAAAACAAAAGTGGAGAATACTTTGATTAATGCATTAAGATGGTATTCAAAAGTAGTATGCATGCACATGAGATGGGCATGTGCCAACGCCTTTTGGATACAGAATATGACTTAACTTAATGAGATGTGATTCTATCAACGAAGTTCACTTTTTTTTATCCTTATCCATGCAAAAAAACTCCACAGTTAAATGTGTTTGCTGAGAGTAGTTTTAGGATGAGAAACCTCCTGAGAAGTTTCCGAGATGCACATGAGTGAAAACAAAACGCACTGAAAAATGACTCGTGTTGATTTGTGGACCATGTACAGACTGACGAGCTACCGTAAGTGATCGCTCCCGACCCAGGGTTTGGGTCGAGGTGTTATAGACAATGTGAGCATCATTTAAATGATAGACTTCTACGACATGTCTATAAAACCACTTGCTTATAAAAGATAAGCACACCAAACAACTTTGTTTTTTCCTTAGATTCATACAGTATATTGTAAAAATTCTCTTACACGTAAGTAGTACAAGAAAGATATTATGGAATGTGATCACCCAAAGATCGAGTATTAATTAGTTTATTTCCCATTGAAAGACGTCATCATTTGCGAAAATGCTCAATGTCTAATAGCTATGGAAGTTCTTGTATTGGTAGAATCGGAGTGGTAAGTCTATAAAATCAAACTAGGCCAACTAAAGAATGATATCAAGCAATAAAATTGGCCTTTATATTTGGGAGTCCCTAAACTAAGAGGTTTTTTCAAAAATAGGTTCCAACAACATATTAATTGGCAAAGTAGGTTTTCTTTCAAAGTAATTATAAAAAATGGGTCCCGTAGGATCGGTTTTGACGAAGCTGGATTAAGGTTTAAAGTCGCTCAGCCGGAGGACGACTTGAGGTAAAGTCGCTCTCCCCCTCAGCGACTTTAGCAACTTGTAAATAAGTAGAAAAAGGTATAAAATAACTGAGTTTGAGACAAAGTCGCTCAGCCGGAGAGCGACTTGGATGGATTTTGAAGAGTAAAATTGCAGCAGCAGCAAAAAAAAAAAAAAATAAAAAAAAAAAATATTACTGTAGCAAGTCGCTGTCCAGGGGAGCGACCACGTTTTTTTTTTTTTTTTGCTTTTTCAAATAGTGTATAGTGGATTATTGACACCTAATCACTTAGCGGGAGAGCGACTTTGGTCCAAACCTAGCTTCGGGCTGACGTAGACCCATTTTGGGTAATAACTTTGAAAAAACACTCATTTTGTTAACTTATTTGATTATGAGCCCCATTTTGGAAAAAAAAACTCCTAAACTAAGCAGGAATAAATGTAATATCTTGGTTTCCAAATTGTTATAGGAAAATCAGAAGCCCTAAAGTGTGTCATACGCAGGAATAGTAGTCATTCTTATCAACTATGTCCTTCATCGTCAATACTTTATCACAAATTCTTATTTAAGACGGAGGTATCCGTCTTAAGCTTAACACGGATACCATATTCTCTCACAAAATACCCATCAAGGGTGAGTGGAGAGCACATGGGGGGTGCCCACCTTGTCCCCTCTACCCATTTCCTCTCACAAAATACCCGTTGCAAGATCCGACCCGTCTTAAGCAAGACCTACTTATACTTTATATAATTATTGGGCTTCAATTTTTATATTCCTAAAAAACGTGGTAGTAAGGATTGAAGGCATTTGTAAAAGCTATCTATGAGACGGAAGTGACTGTTGAGTATCATAGAACTTTTTTTTTCGTTGGACAAAAGTGACTCTACCTAAGGAAGGGGGATTAAAGGCATTTGCAAAAACTATCTATGAGATGGAAGTGCTAAGTATCATAGAACTACTTTTGCAGCTTGAGTAAAAGTGACGCTACCTAAGAAAGGACTATTTTGCATGACAAAACACAAAATCGTCAAGTCTCCTTATAAAAGAGCAACGGGCAAGTTGGAGGATTATCCAAATCCGATAGAATTAAAACTCATTTCGTATTCATGTTAACTCACTTATATAAATGGATCATCAAACCTTAATCCCAAACCCGTTAATTTCATATCAGTTTCTTGTCATGTCAATTTTTGGGAAGTGTACATATATTTATGTAAATGATGAAAAAAAGAAGATTAATTTAGTAAGTAGACCGACCCTATCAGATTCGTATTTAGATAGCTCAACCTATATCCGCCTCAATTAAATTTTAGGTAAGATGTTGAGTCATTATTAGTCGTCTTTAAGTCAACGCTTATTTAAGTTCAAAAAAAAATGGAGCCACGTACAAATACGTAGGAAAAATAAAATCAAGAGTAGCCAGTTTGAAATATAGAGAAAACCCTAAACCCCAATTTGTAAGAAGAAGAAGAAGAAGAAAAGTGAGAAATGAAGATAGCAATAGAAGGATGCATGCATGGAGAACTCGACAATGTCTACAAAACCATCGCTGATTTGGAGAAATCTCAGAACACTAAAATCGATCTTCTTCTTTGTTGCGGCGATTTTCAGGTTTTAATTTCTCCAAACTCTCCATTATTATTAGTATTTTCATGTAATTCTAGTTACGTTGTGATTATTGTGATTTGTTCATGTATTCAGTAGTATTGTAGTGTTTTTATTAATGATTGGACTGATTATGCGATAATTGAGCGATTTGATTATGATTATTGTTTCATTTGTTTTGAAAAAAAGTTACTCCGTACTAAATTGTCAGAAAAATGGGGGTATGAGTGATGGATAAGGAATCATTTCGAAGAAACTATATACGAGTTTGATTGATTGTGTTATGAAGCATAAGCGCTAGATTTTTCCGAAAGAGGGGATATTCGATTTAGGGTTTGTGATCGGATAATTGAAGGAGAGGGCTGTGAGAGAAAGCCGGATGAGTTTTATTGGTAGAGGAGTGCTGAATGTAAATTGAATAGAGGTAAACCTATTGCAGTTGGTCTTACTTCATAAGACGGAATTTTGTAATAATTTTACAATCAAATGCGACCTCTATTGAAAAACAAGTTATCATAAACTGTGAAACTGGTTGTACCATTTGTGGTTACATTTAATCATAAATGACCGTCTGAAACAAGAATTTGCAAACCTATTGGGATACTCCGTTTGGCTCAAATCGATTCTTTACGTTTTTTCAAAGATCTTCTCACGGAGAATCAGTCGAATGAGAGGGAGTATTTAGCAGTAGTTAATGAAGCAACCAAGCTGGTGATCTATTTTTGGAATTGTTGAGAAATTCTGTTGTGATTGGAATCTCAAGCAAGAACTCATATCTATGTTGGATCGGAGATGTGAAAAGAAATTTATGGTCTCATTGATGTTTAGTGTTTACATGTGTTTAAAGGCATTTTAATTTAATCAATCGCACCCTGAATGCAAACAAACGTTCTATTTTTTTTGGCTTCGGCTGCAAAAATCTTATAAGTAGTCGAAAATTTGTTTGACCTGTATAAAGTATGTGCTTCTGGCTTGGAACATGTCGCTGCAGTGCGGCGTAGATAGATCTTCTGTACAGAAGCATTAGAGAATAATGGAAAAAAATTTAATCTCTCACGAAATTTTATCTGTAAGTAAAGGGGGGAGCCTGAGATATGCTGCACGCCCGGAATTTCTGAAGTCTGAACATATTTTTTTTAATAGAAAGAGAAGTTAACTTTGGTTCCTCCTGGTTGTGTATATTGTCATTGTATAGAATTACATGGCCGGTACTTTGACATACTTTCTTTTATATGTTGCAGGCTGTTAGAAACAAAAAGGATCTTGACAGCATGAATGTACCAGCTAAATTTAAGCACATGAACACTTTCTGGAAATACTATTCAGGGCAAGAAGTAGCTCCAATTCCAACTATTTTCATTGGTGGAAATCACGAAGCATCCAATTACCTTTGGGAACTGTAAGAGGTTTTATATTGCTATGTTCTTTCACATGCCTACAAATGTCTTTTTCTTCACATTTTTAGTTGAGGATGGTAATAATAAGATGGGAGAAGTCATCTGTCTTCTTTAGGCATAATGCTCTTAGGACTTGGCTAGTAAAGAGAACATAGACTTTGCGTAATGCAAGAATGAAATATCTTTTTCAGTTGGTGTCACTTACAATGACAGATATAGGGTCAGCGTTCATTAAGTTTCTATCTTGAAGAAAATTAGTGCTCGTGAGGTGAGACGTAAGCTATGGTTGCTGCCATCTGAATAGATAATACCCAGTTGTGACTTGTGGCGTTATCACTGTTTATCCGTGTCAAGGTCTAGTCTCTTAATTTAAGATTGCTGACACAACTTGATTCACTCGCTTATAATTTTAGTATCTCGTAACGTACGTGAATTATCAAATTATCATCTAGCTAAAGTTTTGTTGCAGCTTCTGTGTTCTTATAATTGATACATGACATCAATTGTCTTCTAGGTACTATGGTGGATGGGCTGCACCTAACATATACTTCCTAGGTTTTGCTGGTGTAATCAAGTTTGGCAATGTTCGAATTGGTGGATTGTCGGGGATATACAATGCTCACAATTATAAACTAGGTTGGCCAGTTTGCATTAGTTATTAAATTTTAGATTTTGAAAAAACTAATCAGACCTTATTGGCTGTGCGCCTCTGCCATACCCGTAACTTTTGGTCTTGGTTTACATTAGTGCATCTTCTTTATCTGATATATATGTTCATAATGTGATTTTGGTATGGGCAGGGCATTTCGAAAGAGCTCCCTATAATCAGAGTGAACTTCGGTCCATCTATCATGTTCGTGAATATGATGTTATGAAGCTTATGCAAGTTGAAGAGCCAATTGATATATTTCTTTCACATGATTGGCCTATTGGTATTACTGATTGCGGAAACCAGAGGGAGCTTGTCAGGAAGAAACCATATTTTGAGAAAGAGGTAATTCTGAGCACTTTTGTATAATACCCCCGTCTTCAAATCCAAACCTATAAATTCAAAGGCCCTCTTACAGAATAGGTGGGCTGGTGTTTGGTTTGAAGGGTGAGAGTAAAGCGGAGTTAGAGTTAGGTGTCAATAAAAGTGCTAATTCGGCTTTAGAAGAAATTACACTTCTTTGTAACTACAATTTCTATAGATTGACTCATTCAATTAATGCACGAATTTCCTAAGGAATTTCATAGTTGACACCCTGTATTCTCCCCCTTGTTCCTCATCCACCCACCACCACTTTGACCTGCCATCACCTAGACAACCTAAACACCACCAACCTCCTACCAAACCACAATCACTAAAGACCTTAGGCTCACCTAAAGCCACCAATGTCGTCCCTCACAACCAGGCCGCGACCCAACCTAGATCTAGGTGTCAACTACAGCTCAAATCCACTATCACCCATGGCACATACTCTATCACTGTCTACTGGCTTAATGAGGAATGATTGTTGGCTTTCGAGGAAGTGGTTGTCGGATTTGAGATTGGTGGCTCTGGAGGGAGGCGTTGCCTGCGATTTGGGCTGGGTTGGTGCCTCAATGGATTTGTTGGTGTGGTGGTCTTGTGGAGGTGATGGTCTAAACTCTTAAGTGTGGTAGTTGGTGATGGTGATCTCAGGTGTGGTGATGGTTGTGGGTGACTTAAAAGTGGGGGTAGCCTTCATCCTTACCACAAAACTAGTTTAAAAAAATTACGTAATCCCAATTTTGTTGTATACATAATCAAGTGGCAGTTATTTCACGATGAAATTAATGGTCATTGAGGCGCAAATGATACATGAAAGTATGAAACAAACTCATCAGCTTCTTAAATTTAGCTGCTTTTGGTATTAGATTTATTAGTGGCAAAAAATTTGAACATGACTCGCAATGTCAAATCCTGATGGTTATAATCAAAGTATCAAACTGCATTGTGGTTTGATTTCATATATATGCTCTTTAGGGAATATTTTAAATGTATAAGTGTATAACAATACCTCACATTTCTTTTTACCCTCCCAGATCGAGGATAGAACACTTGGTAGCATGCCTGCTGCTAAGCTCTTGGATGAGTTAAAACCTTCATATTGGTTCTCTGCTCATCTACACTGCAAATTTTCCGCCCTTGTTCAACATGGGGAATATGGTCCTGTAACAAAGTTTCTTGCACTTGACAAGTGCCTCCCTGGTCGGAAGTTCTTACAGGTGTAATTCATTTAATCTCGTTTTTGGTGTAGCATATCTGCTAATGCTGTCTAAATTTGCTGACAGCATATTTCTTTTTGAATCTCAGGTTATTGAAGTTCAGTCAGAGCCGGGGCCTTTTGAATTACAGTTTGATGAAGAATGGCTTGCAATAACACGGGCGTTACATTCTGCCTTCCCCTTAACTAAGCGTGCTGATTTGAAGTATGTGCGTGGAGTGAATTCGCTTTCTCATAAATTCTCTTTAACTAAGCTTTGAGAATTCATTTATTTTTTGTTTGGTTTAGAAATGTGCGAATGGACAAAGAAGGTTGTCGTCAGTGGGTGAAGGATAGACTGAAAACAAGGGGGGCCAAACCCTTTGATTTTGCAGCGACAGCTCCGTACTATGATCCTGGTCAATCTGCTTTCAATGCTCCGGCAGTTGGTAATCACTATCCGTATTCCATATTGGCTTTCGTTGTTTATTTAGAATGGTTCACTGTGATGTATTCACTTGTTTTGAATCTGGTATCTTTTTGTTATATCGTGTATGGGGATTTGAAGTTTTGAACAGCCATCTAGGAAGCTGTATAACAATCTGAAGGAATGTGTTGATACCACTGACCCTGTTAAGATATTTGGAGCTAAGGGGGATTAATGCTAAACAGAAATTTCTAGTTTGAAGCTGGGAATTTTTCGCTATCTGTAGTGTCTTCAGTGGTTGAGAAACTCGCAAATAGTGTTTCTCTCCCTCAAATATGTTGGTGGTTAGGTGACTTGGCATCCTTTTGTCCTTATGGTAGTGATGTAGGATGTAAAGTCTTCTCTTTATTTGCTATGATATTAGTCACTGCTCAGTCACTTTTTACATTTTTTGTTAACGTGTGAACGTCTGGTTACAGAACATTATCGCAATCCTCAAACTGAGGCACTGTTACGGTTTCTCGAGTTGCCGTATCTTCTTGGTGGATCTGCTATTTCAAGTGACTCGTTTGATCATTCAGCTTCAGTATCTGAAGGTGTGATTATCTTTCGCAACTGAATATATCTGTCAGTGAACTTTTGTTACTTTTAGTTTACCTGAATGTAAAATTGGCTAATTTTGTTAACTCTTTGGTTGATTTACTTCATGACCATCTCCTGTAGTGTTCAAAAGAAAAAGCCATGAGATCATGCTAATGTTCAAATGGTTGATTCACTCGTCTATGAAATGTCTGCGTGTTCGCGTAGTGCTTGTATTGTTATCTGTGTCCGAAATTGATTTTTAATAACGAGCTGTACGCATTGTGCATACTTCGTAGGGATGGTGTTTACTTCGTAACCTTTGAGCTACACTCAAGGAGTAACACCACACAATTTATGATGTTCTTGAGGGTTTGAGCATGGTACTAAATCTGAGAGACACCGTATATTAACCATGATATAAAAGCTTTGAAGGTAACTGCACTGGTATTTTGATGTAGTATTAAGGACATCTATTGTGAAACGGAATGGCTAATTAATGTAGATGTGCTTCCTTATATTGTGAAGTAGCAGACATTAGTTTTGGTCGGGATATCGATTGTCGCAGACTCGCAGCCTACTCTCACTAATGCAGTCAATATCACCTTAATATGTTGTAAAATGCGTCCGTGGTAATCTTCAAAAACTCGGTCATGTATCGGTGTGGGCGTGTGACGGCTGATATTTTAAATTATGCATAGGAGTATATGACAGAACCGCGCTTTTGATTCCCATTTTTAACGACACCGAAGGCTCGAATTAGGATTGCTCATAAGTTCTTGAACTGTATCAATTTTCTCTCTGTGACCGTAAATTTGTTGTGATGGGACGTGGGTGTTTTTTCAAAAAATTTCTTGTATTTGAGGGGGTTCAATTGTTCATTCTGCCCCATGGGGATTGTTTGTCTTCCTTTCAATAATGAATCATTGTGACAAATAAGTCATTTTTCCAGACTTTGTTGTGGTGGTTATTAGCTTATCCGTGTGTCTGTTCATTCAGTTGTCAAACATAGGGCAGATCCGCCTGTAACAGGATCGCTAGTTGGCTCACTTTTAGTGCCCACTCATGTATAGACTGTAGAGTAGATCGTTCAAGACCTTTGGCACAAAGCCATTTTTACCTATTGGTCCTAGTATCATAGGCGACTGAACGGCCAGCGGCCATTCGGCCACCCCCTAAAATTACTAGACCAGCCTGCGGGAGACCCAGCCCATTCAAATCAAAATAAAACAGGCACCTACGACTAAGAAGAATAGAATGTCGACCGCAGTAGAATTAAGGCTAGTTTTTTGTAAAGACTAAAGACTATTTGGCAAATAGCAGAGTCTTTTACTATTTTTCTGCCAAACTTTCCTCATTTATCTATCGTGTCACGGTGTACGCTTTATTTGGATACCCTATAGAGGGTAAATGAGGGAAGGGATAAAGATGGAACAGGGAGGGAGAAGAGAGGAGGATAGAGTAGGGAAGGAAAGAGAGAAACTTTGGAGGAGATAGGACTTGGAATATAGGAAGGAGGCTAGGAGAGTATTCCCCTTGACTCTCATACTTGAGAATGGTTTGAATCATAATCGATGGTGGAAAAATGTTTCCTGCAACTTTCTCCCCTCTTCCCATCCGGCTTAATATTAACCCAAACAAATGGTGCTAAATCACTCCCCTCCCCTTCCCTTCTCTCCAACGAAGGGTTACTTTTTCATCCAAAAAAGAATCGTCATAATTTGGGTTGGAAAACCTAAATTGCCTCCAAATACAAGAAGCATGGTCTTTTCGAGATTCTCTAGGCAATGGTTGTTGGTGTAGTGTAGCTTTGTACTCTCTTGCATACGTTTCTGAAAATCAGTGCTTCTTCGTTCCATTGCCCTTGTCAAATTGAACAAAAGGAGCTAGAAAGAGAGCCACTTCTGGTTGCTACTGATTAGAGAGTGGCTATCATCCTTTTTTGCGTTGTGCGTCATTATCCTTCCCTCTCCTAATCCACTGCATTTTTTTTTTCTGTTCTCAAGTCTAAACAATGACCTCAAAGGCTCAAACTGATTCAACTTTGACAAGCTTATCCATTTTCCTGAGGAGAACAGACAATAGGATTAGGGCTTTTCTCAATCTTACGAATGCAAATTTTCTACCCCTTTAAACTTAGGAGCACAATGCAAAGCTGCTTTGTTGCAGCTTAAAACTTAATTTTTTTTCGTATCCGTTGTTTGGTCAGAAGTAAAAGTTAAAGAAAAATACACAATGTTTTTCTATTTGCTAGGGTCTCCCTGTTCTCAATCTGTTTCACATGCTCATGGTACTTTTTTCAGTTCTTTGTTTTTGGAGTTCCTCTGGTAGATTTTTCTTTATGGCTTTTTTTGTTAATGTCATGACCAGTATGTTGTGACTTTGCTGTAGATATTGGTATCAGTAATAGTGAAGATATTCCCATTGATGATGTTGATGAATTGGAGGAGCTTGCTGTTGATAAAGGAGAACTAGCACATGAGTGTCCATGAATGGGCTGGTAAGATGACAGCTTGCTTAACTTTGCAATAGCATTTGTAATTTTCTTGTCCAGATTTGTCGTTTTTGAACACTGGATATGATTTTCCTATAATCATGACTTTAAGAGAGCGCACTTTAGGTTATTTGATCATAATATTTTCTCTGAACTCTTATCAGTTTTTTAGTTTGCACTTGTGATTTTTGTGTACTAAAACATTTTTTACTCCCATTGAAAACTTACTTTATTGATTTATTCCTGTTTCTTGCTGGCTATGCTCGGTCCTTGGAGTCATGCGATATCCTCATTGTCACTCTAACTATATACGGAACTAGCAAAATAGTAAAAACAAAAACAGTGTATTAATGTGTCTTTCACAGAGACATTGATGCCAAGATAACTATTCTCCTGTCTACAACAGCTTCGCTGTCCGTCACCCAATGGCCATAACATTGAACTAATGTTTAAAAGTGTAAATTTTGCTGAAACTGAAAACATACTGCTACAGATGTGGCACATTAGTAAAACAGATGCGGCACATCAGTAAAAAACAGTGAAATTGTCCTAATCGAGACATTTACAGTTGACCCCATCTGACTTGTTTGGGCTCATTTTTTTCAGGGAGGGTAATATTGGAGGGAGAGACCATTTTCACTTGCAAAATTTTGAAGCTGCCTTCATGTCAAATGGAGACATGGCGAGTGTTTTCACTATGATAATTGCCATTTTCTGAGGAGATGATATAGCCAGCTATCAGTCATCCATGGACCACGGCAGAATTTTGATTCAGATGTTGACGTTGAGTCAATCTACTGCACACTTGACAGCGAAACATGCACCCTTGCAGCAAGAAACGGGTTGGAATAAATAATACTGTACTGGCAACTAGTTGAAAGACCGTGCTTGATGAACCTTACCTTTCTAGACCATGACTTCTTCCACCCACCAATTATCAATCGAGTGGCACCCAGTTCTGGCATATCCTTACCCGGCCTGGTCCTGTTGAGTATATTTATATTGGGTGTACCATCTAGTCAAAGGGAACTGTGAGAAACCGACTTCTCGATTAGTTTTTCGCAGACCTTACTTGTGTGGGCTGCGTAGTTTGATTTGTTATTATTTTTGGCAAACCCTCCAAACAATGTTAGCCTTGATGTTTATGGTCTAAAAACTTTACAACTTACATATTGCTGAACCCAATTGGAAAAGGGCTTATTGGGCCCAAGCCCTCAATTAATGGTATCGATTGTGCTGATTTACTGTTGAATTTTTTTTGGCACTTTTAGTTTTTTTTACTTGACTACCTTTAAATTGTGTGCACATTCTATTTTATTTTTTATTTTTATTTTATTTTTGTAAAATTTTATCTTAGCATTATCTAGTATCTACAATTCAATTTCTTACTTTTGTTTTTATTGTTGCAATGTCTCCCCTTTGATTTTCAAGTTTTTACTTTTTAATTATATACTCCGTATATACGAATGGTGTGATCCATGCTGAGACGACTCTTGTTTTCTCTACGAAAGAAGAAGCTAATTTACATTAACTTTAAGGTTTGGGTTGAGAATTGTGATGCACTTCTAGCTGATAGAAATTCATTTTCCTGTTTTGAATGTACGAGTAGCCCTTTTTGTGAAAATATTTGTATCCTTTGCTTTGAAGAACGGTATTCTAATATACCGTAGTAATTATCATCGAAAGTGTGATTGTGGCACCCTTCTACTCCATCCCAATTCGTAGTCTTGTTTAATTACTCCAAAATTATCCTCCAATTATCCCCCTATTTCTTAATTTTACTGAATAAAAGTTTGATCATCATATATTTCCTCTAACTCACTATTTTCATATGAGACGGTATAATGCTAATTAGTAGTCCATCCCTGTTTCTTAAATTCTCCCCAAAAAGTAGGACAATAAAAATGGGATGAAATAGTTATTATATTATAATTCTTAGTGAAGATGGTTATATCCGTCTTCAATGAACACATGTCAGGTTCCCTCTCACAAAGAAGCTCACAAAGAGACAAGTGGAAATCCACCTAGTTTTCCACTTGCCCTCCTACTCATCTTTCTGTGAGAAGCGACCAACCTGATACAATTATGTAAGGATGTCCGCAATTGAGGAAATCAGACCATGTTGACTTTTTTAACTTAACTGGTCGTAATCATAAAACTTCATTATAATTTACTCCATTCTCCTCATTGTGGAGTTTGTTGATCATGGTGAATCCACTAACTCTAGTATTAACAAGTTTACTTCTTTTTTTATCAACTTTATTTATTTATTATTTCTTTACGACTTCAACGACTTGGACGGTTATATCTCTCTTGTTTTATTGGCTTAAATTTGTATTTTAGTGCCCAAACTCAAAGTTAAAAAGTGTGATTAGTAGCTTTACACGAGTCAAATGATGGAGTTTAGGTCAAATATTAAACTTATCACTTGAAAACCCACTTACTCAAATTCTAAAGTGTAAAGTACTAAAGGGTATGTTGTCTTTCGTTCCCTTCTTTCATTACACGTTCAATAAGAGATACGTGCAATCAAGTGTTACTATGCTCGGTCGCCGTTTCGACGTGTACCCTTCCCTATTTTGTAGACCGACTAGGCAACTATAGTGTTTTCCTAAAGTAGCATTTTATAACGTAAAGTCGATGCAACGATCACATAATCGTTGCTTGATGTGTGGATGAATATATATATTACGAGCTTGGGAATTGCCAAAATCTTTAGAATTATTTTTTCAAGAACGAAAGTTGTGAATAGTTTAGAGATGAGCTTGAAAAGTGGCGAGAGTGTTGATTTTTTTAGTTATCGGAAAGTAGCAAACGAAGCGAGTAATTGAGTTGAAAGAGAATGGGTCAATTACAAGAATTTTGTCTATAGAGAGATGCCTTTACTTTTATGTTCTTTTTTTTGGCAATTGTATAATCACACCAAACTATAACTCATCACTCTTTTAAAACAATTTCCAACAATTTTAGGTTCCTTTCCTTTTTAAGTTTAGGTCACGTGTCCTATGCTCAATTGGATATATACATATAAACCAATTCAAGTTTGTATTTTGTAGTTGTTTATTACTCTATAAAAAAAAGCAAGTCGTTTGAGAGATGGTCTTATACTAACTAATGTAAAGGCCATCATTAACTAGCAAAAACTAAATTAAAATTACTCATTATATAAGAGGACTTTCATAATTATTACCAGGAGACCGTCTCACATAAAAAACACAACTAAATATCAGTGTAAACTCTGATGAAAGCACGGAGTAAATATCGTAAATAGTTTGATTTATTGCTCCCTTGGAATAGAACAAGTAGTAACTAAACACTAATGTATTGAATCTTGGTTTAACAAAATAACTTAATGAAGATGCGTAGCCAATGTTATACACGCATCGACATGTTTTAAGTCTTTGATTTAGTCTTGAAGTGGACCCTTATCGTTTGTATGCCTATGGACGCTATGTAGGCTTTTGGCGATCTTCTTATCACTACATGTTCTTAGCAACATTTTGTTAATGTATTGACTTTTTTATTATATAAATGGCTATAATATATTATTGGGTGACCTACAAGAATAGAACCAGGTATTAAGTGGGACAATAAGAGCATCTCCAATGGGTTAGCTTAGGGGACTTGCTGAATGTTG